>JAJOOF010006282.1:0-39861 GCA_029582545.1 Solanum lignicaule
GGTTAGAATTAGGAAAGGAAGGAGAAACATGGGTCTCATGGGGAATTCTTCAAGAAACCACCAATACAACATAAATTCATCCATAATTGTTCATATAAAATCAATCAAAGTCAGTTTATAACATCAATTTCACTTTAGAAAGAAGACCCACATTTTTGGATTGAAACCTAGAAATTGGAGATTTTGAAATTCATCTTGAAGGGGCCTCTTGGGGAAAGGAATCCCAAGAGTGATAAGCAACTATACCTTATTGATGAATTAACAACAAAAATTCGAGTTGAAACCTTGGAGAGTTGGTCTTCTTCTTACAGCTCCAATCTTCTTCAATGGAGTTCTTGAGAAGAGAGAGAGTAGAGAGAAGGAGGAACTTTAGGTTTTGATCTTTGGGGTTTTGTGTTTGAGTGATAAAAGTGAGGTAAATTGATTTAAAAATCATTATATACACGTCCCCTAAAGTACCCTAAATACCCCTCACTTAGTTGGACTCTTTAATGAAGTAAAAATTGATTTATGAATTTCTGCATTTTCGTCGCGAAACAAGTCCGCGACGCGGAGCTGTTCCCTGAAGATATTTGGAATTAAATTTCGAGACAGTAGAGTCCGCGACACGACTGCGTTGCGAACTAACTTTTTTCTCCTTGGGGGAGCTAGTCCGCGACGCGGAGGTATTCCCTCCAAGTGCTAATTGCAAGCTGCCTTGGCAACTTGCTTGGCCAAGATTCGGTCCTCCTCGGGGTCCCTTAGGGTGGCCCAGGGGAGTCGTGTTCGAACATTTTGACCCTATAAACATATATTTACCTTATTTAAACCTTCTTACAAGATTATACTGTCATACGACACACCCAGACCAGCCCAAAACCTAAGGACACAGTAGAACACAATTTCTAGTTACCAGACGTCGTGGTCATTTCTTGATGTTTAGACTTTTAATCTTCCAAACCAAGTCAATTGCATTAATTTAGGTTTAGTAACATCATTTTAACTATTTTTAAGTCATTATTCATAAGGTGAGGCTCTAACTTAAGTAATAGAATTTTCGGGGTGTTACAATATCCCCCCCTTAGGAACATTCGTCCCCGAATGTCACTTGGACTTCTTTCTAGGGAGACAATGACTCAAACTTGCAGCACAAAAACCAGTCACACTAACAACATAATATCATCATGTCATATAGGAATTTAATCCACAACATCACTATGCTCAAAACTCTTTACTTCAGATAAGTATAGGAGGAACTACCTTCTCTATATTCAATGAGCATCAACATATATATTAAGCAATCAACAAGACACTTCTTTAACAAGACAACATCAAGTATGCTAATTACAACTCTCATGAAGACAACATCACACAACATCTATGGGTGCAATTTCAACCATTAGAAACAAAATTCATTAAAACTCACGGGCTAACTCCCTTTTCTCTTCTTCCACATGTGACACTCAACCCATAGATACACGACTCAAAGCATCCGCAACCACATTTGCTTTTCCGGGTTGGTAAAGGACACTCATATCATAATCTTTCAAGAGTTCCAACCACCTCCTTTGTCGGAGATTCAATTCATTTTGGCTTAAAACATATTTAAGACTCTTGTGGTCGGTAAACACATCCACATGTACCCCATAGAGATAGTGTCTCCAAATCTTTAAAGTAAAGACTACGGCCGCTAGCTCAAGGTCAAGAGTTGGATAATTCTTCTCATGCACCTTGAGTTGTCTCGAGGCATATGCTATAACCTTACCATGCTGCATGAGGACACAACCCAAACCCACTCGGGAAGCGTCCCAATATACTACAAACCCTTCGGTGCCCTCCGTCAAGGTCAAATCTGGAGCGGAGGTGAGCTTATCTTTCAACAATTGGAAGATCTTTTCACAAGATTCCGACCATTCGAACTTGGACTTCTTTTGAGTTAAGGCCGTTAATGGAGATGCAATAGATGAAAATCCCTCAACAAACCTCCGATAGTAACCGGCCAAACCCAAAAAGCTTCGAATGTCGGATGGACTCAAAGGTGTAGGCCAACTTTTGACCACATCGGTTTTCTTTGGATCAACTTCTATACCCTCACTAGAAACAATGTGGCCAAGGAAACCAACCGATCTAAGCGAAAACTCGCACTTGCTAAACTTAGCATAAAGTTGGTGATCTTTGAGGACTTGCAATACTATCCTCAAATGATTAATGTGATAATCCTCACTTTTAGAATATATCAAGATGTCATCAATAAAGACGATAACAAATGAGTCTTGATAATTTCTAAACACACGATTCATAAGGTCCATGAAAGCCGTCGGGGCATTTGTAAGACCAAAGGACATCACTATGAACTCGAAATGACCATATTTTGTTCGGAAGGTTGTTTTCGGAACATCAACACATCTCACCCTAAGCTGGTGATAACCCGACCTCAAATCAAATTTTGAAAAGTAACTCGCTCCTTGAAGTTGATCAATTAAATCATCAATCCTAGGGAGTGGATACTTGTTCTTAATGGTCACCTTGTTTAATTGTCGGTAATCAATACACATACGAAGAGATCCATCCTTCTTATTCACAAATAACACCGGTGCTCCCCAAGGAGATATACTAGGTTGGATGAAACCCTTATTCAACAAATCTTTGAGTTGAGCTTTTAATTCCTTCAACTCCGCCGGAGCCATCCGGTAAGGAGGGATTGAAATGGGTTGCGTATCCGACAATAAATCTATGCCGAAATCTATTTCCCGTTCGGGAGGTATCCCAGGTAAGTCATCGAGAAAGACTTCTGGAAAATCCTTCACTACGGGGACCGACTCCAAATGAGGAATCTCGGACTCAATATCCTTGATCATTACAATATGATAGCGACAACCCTTAGAAATCAACTTACAAGCTTTTAGACATGAAATTATCCTTCCCCTAGGAACGGAATTTCCTCCCTTCCATTCTAAAATGGGTTCATTAGGAAATTGAAACTTCACAATTCGGGTCCTACAATCTATGTATGCAAAACAAGCATGAAGCCAATCCATCCCCAAATAACATCAAAGTCTAACATATCAAGTTCCACCAAATCAACTAAAGTGACTCTATTGGGCAATGATATGGGACAACCCCTATAAACTCTTTTAGAAACTATGGAATCACCCACCGGGGTAGAAACCGAAGGCTTGATCTAAGACATCGGGAAACATACCAAACTTCATAGCCACTAAAGGGGTTACAAAAGACAAAGTGGCACCGGAATCCAACAATGCATAAAAATTAATTGAAAATACTAGTAGCACACCGGTCACAACATCCGGAGAGCTCTCTTGATCACCTCGGGATTGGAGAGCATAGAAGCGATTCTTCTTAGGAGCATCGGTATTTGGGCCACTTGCTTGTGCTTGAGCATTTTCCCTTCCTTGAGCCTTTAGCATAGGGCAGTACCTCCTCATGTGGCCTCTCTTACCACAACCATAGCAATTACCCGTGCCAACTAGGCACTTGCCTTCATGTTTTTGACCACACTTTGTACAAATAGGCTTCTCAACATAAGGACCACCACCTCCTGCTTCTTGAGGCTTGGGGGTAGACATTTTACCTTCGTTGACCCTTGGAGTGTTAGGAGGACCCTGGTTGGAAAACCTCTTTTTGAACTTTGGCTTATCTTGGATTTCAAACCTAACCTTAGAAGAATTTCCATCATCGTCCCTTGACCCCTTCAATTCTGTACAAACTTGCTTAAAAGCTCCTCAATTTGTTCAGCATGAACCATAAGACGAGAAATGTCCATGCTTGGGATTAGCATAGGCGACCTACATTCATTTAACACAAGATCTGATACCCCCATAACAAACTTTTTCATTGTAGTTCTAGAGTCCGACACCAATGTAGGATCATGCTTGGACAATTGAGTGAACTTGAGGCCATACTCCTTCACACTCATACCCTCTAGACGGAGTTTGATGAATTCTTGCATTTTCCTCTCCCTTAGTTCCAAGAGAAAAAACCTATTAAGAAAAGCCATCTTGAATGTAGCCCAACTTATCAGACCCTCTCTAATAGGTCTCCCCTCCTTCCATTGTTCATACCACACTTATGCCACATCTTTGAGTTGATAGGCGGCTAACTCCGCCTTTTCTTAAGAAGACACACCCATAGCCTGTAGAACCTTTAACACTTCATCAATGAACCCTTATGGATCCTTTTCCACTCCAAAGAAAGTATGGGGATTCATCCTTTTGAAATCCCTTATCCTAGAAGCGGTAGTGCTAGCATTGGGGTTCACTTGCACCCTTGCATCCCTAGCAACTTGAGTGGCCAACACTTGAGTCAAACTATGAATAGCCGACCTTATCTCAACATTAGACATAGCCCTTTCTTCAATAGGAACTTGAGGGTTTTAAGGAGCTTGAGGGGTAACCGCCTCATTTACATTCTCCTCACCGGCCCTTATTGTATTGTTTCTTTTTGTATTCATTGCCTATAAGCACAAGAGAAGGATTAGAAGAAAAGGACTAAATAGAGTTAAGACTCTTAGGCACGACTATGGAATAACAAAAGAGTGAAAGTTCCTAAGCATCTCGTAGCCTCTCATTCATAAGTGTGGCGCAGTTGACACCCATGAACAAGACTCTACTCGACGTGGTATCTTGTGACATAAATCCTACATTATTCTCAACCTTATGCTCTGATACCATGTTTGTAACGACCCGAGAGCACCCCCTAGTCGTTACCGGCATATTCAACTTCAAAGAGATCTTATACAATCCCTTAACATTCGTCATAGCACGTATCATAGAATAAAATCACGGAAAATTTAAAACTTTTACTTTGGAAGTTCAATTTCACTTCATATATGAAAAACGGAATCCCACTTAGTCACAATGTACCATCTAGACATAGACGTATCGAAAATAGTACTAAGCCCTTACATCAATACGAAGTCTTGAAATAGGAAAGTACAACATTGTCTTTCAACTAAGCTAGAGTCCTATGTTGGCACATAGTTAAGGTTCAAGGAGATTGCTTCTAGAAACCCTAACTTACTAAACGTGTGGGTTTCCATCTTATGAGACAACACATACCGTGGGTAATCCGGACTTGCTAAGCGTGAGGAAACCCATGTCGGGAGCCGGACTTACTAAACGTGAGACCCCCATCTCATTTACATGCCCTTTCAGTGCTAAGCATCTAATTCCCTTTTGTAATCATCTTTAGTCATTACATAAGTTCACATTAGCCTTTACTAGACTCTTATGTAGACATCTTACCATAATAGCTCATATGTGTTCATAAGTGAGTAACAATCCTTTCACTTTAGAAACACTTAGCAAGTGAGTAAATCTTTCACTTTACATTACACTATAATCATGAGAACTACCTTCCAATCATATAGCAAACATACCATATCATATATACATACTTCATAGCTAATTCAAGCTTAGAGGGTTAAGGATGAGGAAACTAGGTCATCAACACCACAACAACACATTAGGTATAACATCATTACAATCTAAGTAATTCACCTTTCATACTTGGTTTGACCCTTGGTGTCAATCCTCACAAATTAGTAGCCACCCTATCGTCTAAAGGGCGCCAACACCCTTTTGACAAATTTCATTTTTATGTGTCAATGTGATCACAATAATTAAATTAAGCTAAACTTTGCCAAATTGGAGTTTAGAAGTCGTTTGTTATTTTGTTTGCAGATTCATGGATGCTCTCAACCTCCTAAACCCGCAAATGGTCGTAGATGTAAACTACAAGCTAAGGAACTGGTGGATTGATATTAACAGAGACCGCGAAAGAGAGATCTGTCATTTGTTGGGCGGGCTTACCTATCCCATCTTTGTTATTCCAAACCCTCACTTGATTAGGGTCTTGCTAGATTTTTGGGACCCAGTGAGGATGGTCTTCAAATTCGTGGATTTTGACTTGGCGCCAACAATTGAGGATATAAGTGATTTCATCAACCTGCCATACCATGAGTGTGAAATGATGGTACCATATAAGCCATTATCGAGGGAGTTTCTAAAAAGTTTGGGAATGAAGTCAAATCCAACATTGCCTTATTTTGACTTTGGGTGGATTTATTTCGACTTTCTATATTCACGCTTTGGCTGAGAGGATAGCTATTACTCTTTTAGTGATGAGTTTGAGTGCTCCGTCGAGGAATGGGAAACATATCGTCTAAATTACTTTGCCATAGCCCTATTAGGATCTCTGGTTTTTTCTAAGATAAGGGGGAGGATTGACACACGTTTTGGTTATGTGGTCCGAGATTTAGCTCAAACAGAGGGCGAACCTAGGAAAACTGTAGTACCCATGATCCTGGCGAAAATAATGAGAAGTGTGTCAACATGCGTCAACGGTAGAATATTTTTCGAGGTGTGCAACCTTTTGCTCTAATTATGGGCTATTGAACACTTCTACCTACGGTTTGACGCGGTAGAAATCTTTCTTGGTTATGGCAACATGATTTATAATCATCTAAGAAGAATGGTAGCTTTCACTGCCCCTGTAGGATTCGTAGACTGGCAGATATTTTTGATAGAGCTCTAGAGCAGCCACATTCAATGGAAGCTCCATTGGTTGTCCACCCCTCATGCAATAGTAAGAGGCGATGATCAATACTTCATTGAGCTTATTGGTTTAAAGGGAGTTCAACCATACGCTCATCTTCGAGTACTCCGCCAATTTGAGTGAACTCAAGTAATACCACTCCGGTCTGACATGGAGCAGTTTAAGTTTGAATTTGGATTAGATAAACCACAAGTCCACAACATACTTCGAAGATGGGGGCGGATGTTGACCATTCCTATGGGTGCACGACAGGCCTTGTGCACACGTGAGTATTACATATGGATCCTAAAAGAGATTAAAAATAGAGAATTGAGTGGGGATGGATACTATGGGCTCACTGATGAAAGAGAAAACATATGGGAACACAACGTGTTGATGATCGGGCATGAAGTCATTCCCTATACAACAAGTCAATTGGCGCCAAGCTCTGGGAACCGATATCTTCAAGATTTCAGAATTTAGGATGACTTTCCCATTATTACCCCATTTCCCTTAGTTTTTTTTAGTTTTTGTTTTTCAATTATGATGTATTGTTCGAATTTTATAATAAATAAAGTTTGTTTATTTCCTCTAATCTAAACTCCAAATTGGCAAAGAAGGCTTGAATTAGTTATTGTGCATCACTTATTTGTCGTCTTAGGCCTACCACTGGCTCAATGAGCCTCCTTCCATTTAGGGCATTTATCTTAAAACAATGTGTTTGTTATCTCAATTTATGCTACGCTCTAACTTGGGTTTTCTTTTGCTTTTACTTTTATTCTTACCCTTCCCCAATGGTTGATCTGTAGACCATGGTTTACCACACGCGATCAAAGGACGCTCTTCCTTATCTTCCAAATGAGAACCACAAAGGGAAGAGGAAAACAACTAATGAGAAGGATATGAGTAAGACTATTGAAAAGAAGCATCATTCAGACGAGTTAGTCTGAAACCTAGAAAAGAAAATAAGGGAATTAGAAGAAGAAGTGTGTGATATGCGCGGGTGGGCCAAGTTATTACTCTCTGTCGATCCCACTGTGGAGACAATAGATAAATCGCCTGTCACAAGTCAAGCCACTCTCCAAGATAATCCTCCACCAACTTACCCCACTTCTCAAAATCAACCAAGCTCCATTCAAATGCTTCCAAAGAACACTCACTTTCTGAATTACCCATATCCTCCTCAACATCATGCTTATGCTTCCAGACCTCCATATCTTACTCCGAGTCTGCCGAGTCCTCTTTTACAAGCTCCTCAATATCAAACACCTCTACACCAAGTCCCTTGGTATTGTGCGCCGCTCATACCATATCAAATTCCCTCATATCAAATGCCTCCATATCAAAAGCCCACTTATCTTGTTCACAATGACAAAACCCTCACTCAAAAACATATTCGCAAAAATCTATTCAATGTTGAGAAGAGGCCCATCAAAATTTACACTCATTTGACTGAGCCTATAGATCAATTCTATGAAAAGTTGAGGCTTGCTGGTCACATCACTCTTATCAGTGAAATAAGGATGAATACGCGTGCAATGTGGATTGAAACCTCTAAGGTTTGTGCTTACAACTCAGGGATGAAAGGATGATGTAATTTTCACTAGAAGAATCACAACAAACAGTGGAAAACAAGAAGGATAGAAGAAGAGAGACAAGATAAGAAGTTATTGGCAACTAAATGATGTATTAAATCCAATAACCTCCAATCTAGATCCTAACAAGTACCAAATCAAGATAAATAGATAGACACACAAAGAGGAAATTAAAAGCAATCAAAGGGTATATTAAACCCAATGACCTTGATCCGTTAATCCTTCAATAGCACCTACCTCTTACGAAGACCTCAAGGGAATTGATATCCCAAGCAACCCTCGTTTCTAAACAATGTTTAACAAAAGCTTACCAAGCTTTCAACACTCACACAACGAGTTAAATTTATCATTCATCAATATTCAAAATAGTCTAACCTAAAATGAACTCTAAGACACCTATTTATAGTGTTAGGACTTATTACATAAATGGGCCCAAAAGTGACCCGAAATGGGCCAATGGGCAAGCCAATTCGGGCTCACCTAATGGCTCGGCGATGCGCCCAATGTAGTCAACGAGGAATCCTGTTCCTTGCCTTGGCTGGGGAGCAACTGAAACTTTGGGCGGTCTGGGGACCAACACCCGATCCATTTGGTGATGCACCGATGGTCTTCAATTCGCCTAATGAGCATCTTTCCCCTTCATAGCTCCTTGGTCCAATTGGCGATCTTAGAACCCGAGCTTAGGAGGTTTGGCGAGTCGCCGATGTGGAGGTCAGCTCGCCGAATGGAACAACATCTCTACTTGATGCTCCTTGGGCCAGTTGGCGATATTGGAACCCTCGCCAAGGAGGTTTGGCGAGTCGCCGAAGTGTCCTTCAGCTCCCCGAATGGAGCACCTTCTTCACTCGCTCCTCCTTGCTTCGTTAGGCCTCCCATGCTCCAAGCTATCATCCAAGCATGGTGTTGCCCAACTAGGAGCTCCTTTAAGGTGCATATGTTCCATGCAAGGCATGGAACTCCCTCCTTGGCATCCATACATGCCAAACAACCTCCATCCTTGTAAACACTCCATCAAAGCATTGAAGTTCGTGAATGGATAGGCTTGATGTAATCCATTTTACATCATTCTCCCTTTCTTGAAAAGGATTCTTCCTCGAATCCATACGTTGTAAAACCATAGGGGAAGCAAACAAGACAAAGATCCTCATGGCATGAGGGTTAGTGTTAGCAATAACAAGTTCATCACCATGCCAAGGATGCACAAACTTAACATATAACCAAGCATCACAAATTTTAACCAAGGGTTTGTAACCCATCAAAGCAATAGATACTTGGCTAAGTAAGACATATTAACAAAGGGTTAGAGCAAAGGAACCAATACACTTAAACAATCTCATATGTAAGCCCTCATTGGTTCCACATCCAAGCAAGCACAAGACCTCCCTTATGTCAAGTAGCACATGAACACTCTCATACCTAAGTGCGAAGGCACAAGTAGTGTTGACCCAAACTAAGACCCCATCAAATGCACTAGATAACTTCAAGAGAATAATTATTCACAATTCATGAGCAGGTTCAAGTACATAAGTATCCCCCACCCAAATTGGTAAACATACCTCATTCAAGCACATTGGATCAAGTAAAAACACCACAGAAGAATCATGCAAATGACAGATGGTGTTACTACCACATTCATCACACTTAAGGACGGCACTTGAGTCATATTGATCGTATAGCATCGAGTCAAGGAGACTCTCATTTGCCCAATTTAAACCAATACTAACATAATATATGCAACCCACACAAGTATATGTATCATCATATGCAAGTTGATAAAAGTGAGTCCTCAAATCCAAACCTTGTAAAACCATATAGGTCATAAGCAAGAAGCTTATCCTCTTAGCATGATGGGTAATACAAAGGTTAACATTTAAAGCAATTAACCGAGGAGCCTCCAACTCAAGGAACAACCAAACATCTTCTATTGTCATGGCTATTAAGCCCACAAATGGAGAACAAAGACAATGGTTATTCTTCTCAACAACATGGTAGTACCACCCAAAAGATGATACTCCTACCAGTTCAAATACCCTCAAACATCCACCAGGATCAAAAGGGTAAAAGGTCCACTGAAAAGGGTCATACCAACAAGTGTAGACCTCCAGGGTACCCTGATCCGCATACAATGCACTTCTAATCCCACTAGGGATCTCATCACATGCGAAGAGATGGCAAAGGACGGTACCAACTTCACCTTCTCTTGGCAAATATCTCCTACCCCCATGAGATACACATTCAACAAGATCATGCTCAGGGTAGAAAATAGAAAAAGGGTCTAGGAAGCTATCCTTCCCCACACACATTGTACGCTCTTCAAGTGGATGGCAAAACCCCAAGAAGAGCTTTCCTGCATAGGGAAAGGAATCAACAATGTCGACCCCCATATGCTTGCCATTTCAACCAAACATTCCAGCACAAAGGCTACAATTCAGCACACTACTGGGTCAAATGGGAAGGCAAGCCATGTACTAGGATCAAGTGCACATCCATTTACCAGGTTGACACTCTTTCCTTCAAACAACACACTCCACTCAATAGCATAGCTTCATCATATGTAAACAAGTAATAGAGAAAGGTGTCTCTCAAATCAACTTCCTCTAGGGTGTCTACATGGGTATGACTACGAGTAGGCTCAAAAGTAGTGGTCATACCATTAAGAAGTGAAACACACCAAGAAAAAGAGGTAATGGGAAAACAAACACCACCTTCCTCCTCATCACCGTCCTTCCGCACAAGAGTACTCTCATCTTCCAAGAAGAGATTTACATCTTTGGGAGGGAAAGCCTCACACCATAGTGGGTTACTATAACAAGTATAGCTATCAAGAACTATATTGCTCTCAAGATTCACAACTAGGTACATCACTAGGAGTGATTTCATCATCTTCAAATAAGATATTGTACTTAAAGAGGGAATGATCAACCACTAGGGAAGAATTAAAACATGCAAGTTCACCACCCTCAAAAAGGCACATATCATTTTTCGAAGCATTTTCAAGCACATAATCTCTATGAGCAAAACAAGCAATCGGATCTTCCACAAAAGATATGCTCATAGAGTCACTCCTATTCAATTGATCAACAGTATCATTAGTACCACTAACTTGAGGTTCCTTAATCACATTACAAGGACCCTCAACCAATGAACTACACTCACAAGCAGGTTGATCAACACGATTATCACCAAATAATGTACTATCTTTCAAGGCACAGGTGTCAACACTAGGTGGACACAAATCGATCTTACTAGAAGAGTCAATTCGGTCATCAATAGGATCAACTAGTGTATCCACATTCTCAACAAGCACATTATCAATTTAAGGTAAAGAATCAATAGGCTCACTTAAAGACAAACTAACATTCACACTTTGTTCATTTGCAATGATAAAAGTGTTAAGATTAGCAATTGTACCTTGACACATGCAAGAAGGATCTTCTTTACCTTGGATGTTGGAACATCCCACAAAGGCGTCTGTCACACCTTAAGTTGTAGGCTCTTGGCTGGGAACTCATGTTCCTCCACTCTTTACGCTTGTACCTACATAAGAATCCTTACAAGGTGAAGGATAAACAATAGGGTTAGGTTGAGGTTGTGGCACCCTAGTCGAAGGGCTGTTCGACCTCTCCTCCGTTCTTGACAGCCTACCCTCCACGGAGGCCATTCGCTCTTTCATGTTCGCTATTCTCCAATTCACATCAACAATGGCCTCTACTATGGAGTCCAAGGTAACCTTCCCCTTAAGTGGGAGGGTCTCACTTCTGGTGGCCATGGTTTCTAACAATTAAGACAACTCAACAAAACAGCACACAACGTTAGCATTAGTTAAATGATCTCACAATCACTCGTGTTTGCACACCTTTGATTGCCTCTCAAATTGGCGCGGCTAAAGTTGAAGATTGCTTATGCTTAGTTGATCACAAGGTCTCAATTTCTACTCTTGGTCGGAGTGGATTTTTTTTTCACAGAAAAATGAACGACTCAATTAAAGCAAATGGACTTGAGTCAAGAAGTTACTATGAAGTAAAACGAATAAAAAAGCACAAAAAGAAAAGGCAATAACAAAGTAGTGAATTCAAGAACCAATAGTCAACAAGTAGGTAATTTCAAGTTGAAAATCAGTTTAGGATTCGTGACAACGAACTAGAAACAAAAGAAAAGAAACTAGAATTAGGACCTGTGAAGAAAGAGTCATAGGTTGAGCTTTCGATCACCAAATGCACTATTTTTCTTTGCCTAACGTGAAGTTCAGCTTGCCAACTTGAGGATAGGCTCGCCAAACTTGACAATCGAACAAGGCAAACCGACGATCTAGGTGGAAGTTTGGCGATGCACCGAGTGATTCGGCGACCAGGGCTTATCTCATCAAAATTTCCAGTGGCACCTTCCAAAACAAGGTCAACTCGGCGACCTACCTGTCCAAAGGGCGAGGCGCCGAGTGGACTAGGCGAGAAAAGTCGGGGCTCGCCCAATGTCCCTTCGCTGCAACTTTACAGCTCCGAAATTGGACCTGCTATGGTCCCCCACCTTCCTTTGTCCCTTAGTCTTTACCCTCTTAGGTAAATTCCCCTTTTACAACACTTTTACACTTTCTCTTTAATCCCTTTTGGATCAAACTCCTTCTTTTCCAAATATTCCTTTCTTGAAGATTTGAATATTCTTCAAGAACTTCAAGAACACTATAAAGATCCAAAATAAAACCCCGAAGATTTTTAGCTCAGAACTTCACGAAACTTTAGGTGACTGCTCTCCTTGATTAGGGAACAATCCTCAATACTTTTTAGCACTCAATTCCTTGCCAAAACTTCCAGATTTCAAAATCCACTTTGTCTTCTTCAAAGCTTCTTCAACCAACAATGGTGGAAACTTCAATAGTGAATCAAACCCTTTCAAATATCAGCCCTAAACTCGAAATAGGTTAGGGAACATTAATCTAACCTTGGAAACTCCAAAGAAGACTTAAATCAACAAGACCCATTTCTGAATTTCTTCAAAAACGTTTTAAACACTTTTTTTTTTGTTTTCGTAACAACCCAAGACTAGAATCATAAGAACAAATCTAAGCCTGGATCTTATACCAAATGATTTAATTCTCACTAGAAGAATCACAACAAACAGCGAAAAACAAGAATGATAGAAGAAGAGACACAAGATAAGAAACAATTGGCAACTAAAGGATGTATTAAATCCAATAACCTCGAATCTAGATCCTAACAAGTACCAAATCAAGTTAAATAGAAAGACACACAAAGAGGATACACAAGGCGATCAAAGGGTATATTAAACCCTATGACCTCGATCCGTTAATCCTACAATAGCACCTACCTCTTACGAAGACCTCATTGGAATCGATATCACAAGTAACCCTCGTTTCTAAACATTGTTCAACAAAAGCTTATTAAGCTTTCAACACTCACACAACGAGTTAAATTTATCATTCATCAATATTCAAAATAGTCTAAACTAAAATGAACCCTAAGACACCTATTTATAGTGTTAGGACTTATTACATAAAAAGGCCCAAAAGATACCCGAAATGGGCCAATGGGCGAGCCAAGTCAGCACACCTAATGGCTCGGCGATGCGTCCAATGTAGTCGGCGAGGAATCCTGTTCCTTGCCTTGGCTGGGGAGCTACTGGAACTTTGGGCGGTCTGGGGACCATCACCCGATCCACTTGGTGATGCATCGATGGTCTTCAGTTCGCCTAATGAGCATCTTTCCCCTTCATAGCTCCTTGGGCCAGTTGGCGATCTTGGAACTCGAGCCAAGAAGATTTGGCGAGTCACCGATGTGGAGGTCAGCTCGCCGAATGGAACAACATCTCTACTTGCTACTCCTTGGGCCAGTTGGCGATATTGGAACCCTCGCCAAGGAGGTTTGGCGAGTCGCCGAAGTGTCCTTCAGCTCGTCGAATGGAGCACCTTCTTCACTCGCTCCTCCTTGCTTCGTTAGGCCTCCCATTCTCCAAGCTATCATCCAAGCATGGTGTTGCCCAACTGGGAGCTTCTTCAAGGTGCATATGTTCCTATGCAAGGCATGTAACTCCCTCCTTGGCATCCATACATGCCAAACAACCTCGATTCTTGTGAACACTCCATCAAAACATTGAAGTTCGTGAATGGATAGGCTTGATGTAATCCATTTTACATCAAAGGAAATATCATAGAAGAATGTCATGATCTGAAAGACAAGATTCAACAATTGATTGATACCAAGATCATATGTTTGGAGGACTTCGCGCCAACGGAACCCCAACAGTGAACATGTTGAAGTTCATTTGAAGTACTTTGCAATAAGAGGCTTGCGCCGTTTAAGTTTATGTCTTCTACATTCAGGTACCCATAGTAGCATATGGGCAATAAAGTTGGTGAAAATTTATCATTTCAATATTGCTTAAGAATGTTTTGTTTAATGTCTTATGCTCTGTATTTTGAACTACGTCAGACCTGATTCCCGCTTAAGAGGGGATACGTAGGCGCTCCTATGGAGTTCGGTCTTATCATAATAAAAATTTCATTTTCCCCTTTGACTATGTAACTGGGGCATAATTTTTGAGAGGGTCTCAAAAATTTCATTAGAGGGACACCTTTTTGCAAATCTCGATACTAGGGCAGAATTTTTTAGAGAAGGTCAAATATTCCTTCAACAGTATTTCTTCTCGCAAATCAATAACTAGGGCAGAATTTTTTAGAGCATCTCAAAAATTCCCTCACACAAATCAGGACGGGGGAAAATTTTGAGAGGATCTCGAAAACTCACAACAATCAAGCACAATCTACTAATAAAGTCATAATAACAGAAGTTCTATACTGGGGCAGAAAATTTTGTGGGAACCTCAAAATTTTGACAACACTACAAAGATCGACCGTCGAGCAGACATCAAAGGAGCATACTGCGCTGAATCAGGGATAAAGATCAACCTCCCCTTTTAACTATTTTTTCTTTGAACGCAGAAAATACAGGTACATATACAAGAATCAGATTCAACATCGCTTGAAGGATTAACGAACCACTATATTGAGCTTGACAAATCGCTAATCAAGGTCACCCCATCCTTGCAATTAGACGGAAGGATCAAGTTATTTTATATCAATCCTGAATAATCGTCAACCTCTTCCTCCGATAGGACGAAGGGTCAAAGCTACAATATTCTGAACTCAAAATTTGTCAACAAATGGCACCCGACCCTTCCGACAAGGCGAAGGTCCAACAATACTCTATGCCCTCAATCAACTATTGCGTGAGCCCGAGAACTACAAGCCCAAGACTACATTGTGCCCGAGATTGAATTATGCCCAAATTTCATTGTGCCCGAAGATTGCACGTCCCCGAGGATTGCATTATTGCATATTCCCGAGATAACATTATGCCAAAAATTGCATGTGCCCAAGATTGCATTGTGCCCGAAGATTGCATGTGCCCGAAATTGCATTGTGCCCAAGATTGCATGTGCTCGAAAATTGCATTGTATCCAAAGATTACATGTGCCCCGAATTGCATTATTCCCGAGAATTGCATGTGCCTGAGGATTGCATGTACCCGAGATTTGCATTGTGCCCAAATTACATGTTCCCGAGATTGCATTGTGCCCGAAGATTTGCATGTGCTCGAAGATTGCATTGTGCCCGAGAATTGCATTATTGCATGTGCCGGAGATTGCATTTGTGCCCGAAGATTGCATGTGCCCGAATTGCATTAAGCCAGAAGATTGCATTTGTGCCTGAGATTGCATTTGTACCTAAGATTGCATTTGTTCCCGAAGATTGCATGTGCCTGAATTGCATTGTGCCCGAAGATTGCATGTGCCAGATATTGCATCTGCCCGAAGACTGCATGAGCCCGAGATTGCATTGTGCCCGAGAACTGCGTGTGCGCGAATACTTCTGTACAGAGTCACAACTGAATCAAGCCACAAGATGCTTGAATTACATCAAAACATATACACTCTCTTTACTCATTATTTATGTTCCGAAGGCGTCATGGTCTAAAGGCATCTTTCATGGCCTGTGGACATCATATCATGGCCTAAGAATTTAATTTATGTTTATCATGATCCAAAGGTGTCATAGTCTAAATGCATCATTTTTCATGGCCTGAAGACAACATTTTCATGACCTGAGGATATAATATTTGCGTATCATGGCCCTAGACATCATAGCTTAAGACATTATCTTCATAATCTTAAGGCAAACATCATCGTCGATATGGGAAATTGCATCATGTTTACTTTTATCGTTTGTTTGAAATATTTTCTCTAATCATATTATAAGTTACAGATTTGCAGAGATTGACATTTTGCAGGCGAGATCAAACTCCCTCTCGGCTATAATTATCGTGCTTACATCTATCGAACAAAGGCTCTATCAAATTCTTTGCTACTCGTATTACCATTTTTCATTTAAACCTTGGCTACTCATATTACCGCTTCTCGTCAAATCCTTTGCCCTTAAACCAAAAATCTCTCTGTCATGCCTATCTCGCTACTCTTAGCTTATCCATTCAAGCCGATATAGTTCCCATTCGAATACCATACCGCTCTTTCAACTTTTAGGAGTTTCGATTGCTCCTAAATCTAGAACAACACACGACCTGATTCTCGTAATACCAGAGATATGTAGGCAACTTAATACCAAATTCTCGGTCGTACCCTTTTCCAACTCTATATTGTTGGAATTGATCCCACTGACATCTCTCGTTGGTCGGACAAAATCGGCTACTAAGTCAACGTCAGTTGCTTGACAATTCATCCTTCATTCTCAAGCAACCAAGGGGTAGCTATTGACACCCAGTTTTGACTGACCTATAACCATTTCGGAAGTGCTATTCGATTAAATACGTATTTTTAAAAAACTTATTTCGAGTTTAAAATGTAAATCGATTTTGTCTAAAAATTATATATTTTAGTGTGCATATTTAATAAGTGTAGTATTTTATTAATTGGATAGCACTTCCTTAATTTTTCTTCCAAATCATTTAAAATTCAGCCTATTATATTCTAATTCCTTTCAACTGTAGCCATTTCAATTCAAATTCTTATTTCAATCATAGTCACTTGTTTGTTTAAAATCTAGCCTATTCTTGTCTCAATTTTCAAGATTTCAATATCCTTTAATCTCACCCGTCTATTTAAATTAGATCAATTCAAGATTCAATCGTGTTCATCCATTCAAAATAAATTCATGGTCCAGATTGAGTCTACCTACTCTTTCCTTATAATCTACCAAAGACCAAAAACCCTAAAAGTTTATTCATTCTCTTCCTCCCTCAAAAGATCCACTGCCCCCTTCTCTCTCTTTTCTTCCTCGCTCCGGCGACTAGCAGCAACCCCGGCGAACACAGGTGGGCAACAACGGGAAGCAGCTCTGGTCAATGACTCCGGCAAGTCGACAGCTCCACCAACAAGGGTAGCGCTGGCCAGCAGCCGGGCAACCTCGCCCCTCCTCTTTTTTCCGCTCTCCTCTCCGGCGAAATTGTTACGGAGCAGCGAGTAGCCCCAAACTGTGATGGCAAACCACCAGAATTAGCAGCAACCAGCAAGGGCAGCGCCGATCACTAGCAGTAGCATACAGCGAGGGCAGCAGCTCCGGCGTCTTCTCTCTCTCTCATCTCCCTCTGCCTCTCCTTCTTTTCTCCCTTCCTCTTCTGTTTTCTCTCCTTTCTTCGTAGGACCAGCAGCAGCAAGTAGCCGGTGAACAGCCAGCAGCCAACATCAGCTCCGGCCTACAGCAACTCCAGCAAGCAGCAGCAGCGCACGACGAAGGCCATTGGCAGCAGCTCCGGTCAGGCGAGACCACAGAGAACAATAGCTCCGACAAGTGTTGCTCCCATTTCTCCCTTCCCTGCGTAGCCCATGAACACGACCACCAGAAGCAGTGAACTCCGACTCAGTTCAAAGGTTTTGGGGTCGATTGAAGACAGATCTCAACAGATCTGTCCCAGTACATCCTTTTATTTTATTACTATTCCGCTTGTTCATCCTATGTGATTCATGTATTTTTGCTAACAATGTTTATTCACTGTTTTATTATGATTGCCATAATTGCAACTCGTAAATGTTGAACGCTAGTTGATACTAATCTTGGCGTCTAATCGATTATTGCTTGATTAATTTAGGATAGGGTTGCAATGGAATGAATTTTGATAAACTTTATGGGGTTTTACTGTTCTTCTCACATAATGTTCTAACATGATCAGTGTTTAAACTTGGTCAAATTTGGTAGCATCATTGGTTGATCGGTTCTTCTCCGTCAATTTGGCTCCAAATATTTGTCTTCCAAGTCTTGGTACTTCATAACAATAATTAGATTATTTAATTGTCACCTTAATTTATGCATTAACACTTGGGTAAACTTTGAATTGTTAATATTATCCGTATTTGTTTAAATTAGCACTTTGACTGATCCCTTAATCTCTGAATTGCTTGATTTATGGATTTCATATTTCTTGCTAATTTCCTTATTTGTCCGATTACAGTAAATCATTAATTTGTGAATATTAATTTGGGGGTAATTATAATATGTCCTGAATAATTATGATTGCTTGCTTTATTGTATCAATTAGTGTTTGTCTTAATTTATTCTTTCCTTGCTTGTTACGTGGTATTATGCTTAATTGAATTTGCTTACCTTAATTAAAAGTGAGAGTGATATCTTAGTTTATAATTGGTAATTGGTTTGATTGGTTTAGGTAATAAATAAATACAATAAAATAAATGTATCTATTGATTGGCTCTATTTTATTAAAGGAAAATAATATTTCAAAATTGGCTCCCGTTAATTAACACCTTTTCCATTCATGACTGACCCTTATTCACTATATAAAGCACCCTCATTCTTATTGTTCTGGGGAGATTTTGAACACTCTCACATTCTGACATTGTTCACACCTTACTTGAATTCTAAAAATATTGCTCTCTACTCTAACAAAAAAAGAATTAAGCTTTCTGGTAAATGCATTAAAGCTCCTCTACTCGCTATTTTTGTTGTGTTCATGTCGGTTATTGGACTAAGTTTGGGTCTTCATTGCTGTTAAACACTTCTGCTTTAACTGGTTAGTTGTTCTTTCATTAGTTTAATTTCATCTTGCATTATTATTTTGAATATTGTTGTGTCTTTGAATGAATAAAAGGAAGAACGCGGGTTAGTTTTTGATGTTGCGTTATTTTGCCATTATATCTATGTGTTCCATTATCCCTTCTAGAAGGTTTTGAACTTAGAGTTCAAGATGTTGAAGAGTCGCCTAGAACAATTTCGGACGAAGCCATTATATTTAACTTTATTTTAATGTTGTATATTTTATTCATATGTTCTTTATCTTGGCTTGTAATATTGTGTAAACTCTAACTCTACTATATATGAAGGAATTTGGGGGAATCATCTAAGGGGGAGGGGTATACGTGCTAATTGTTTTTTTTTTTTTACTTAGTTATGTCTATTTGTGTTTGAGTGCTACTTCATCGTAAATCATGAGTTGGTGGAATATTTCTAAATAGGTGGTTTTAAAATCATTATTTGTTTATAACCTTTGCTCACTTAAAATCATAAGCTTAATGTCAAAATAAATTTCTAAAATTGGTGAATTTGTTTCATGCTAGTCTTGTGAGTTAATTATCCTAACTAACCGGTTGGTATCAACTTCAGTGTAGTAGTTAATCAATTCTAGTAATTAAGTAATGTTAATTGATATATGTAGTATGTTGATCACCTAGAAATGATGCATATAGGAGCTCTAATATTTTAATCTATCAATCACTTAGAAATCATGTATATATGTTTATTAATCAATTTTCAGCATGTCATTAAAACCTGAAATTGTAAATCAATGTCTAGCTAATGACATATTAGTATTTGTAATTTGCAATAGATAGCATGTCTATATTATCTCAATATCTTACTTATTATTTGGGCATAGATATCATGCATATAGGCTTAAATTTTAGTTTATCCTTATCTAGAAATTCTGCCTATATGAATAACTTCAGCTTGTTAATTCAGCAGTTAGGTTTTAATAAATTTTAATAGGCAACTTTCCAGCATGCTAACAAACCTAAAAGAAGAGAATCTGAACTGTTTCCATCTTTGGTTTATCAGTCAATATGAGTTATTAGTTATTTTCTGCGTTAATTCATTTAGAAATCATACCTATAGGATTTTATAAACACGATTGATAATAATATTTTTAGCATGATAATCACTCAGATAGCATATCCATAGACTTCTAATAATTTTCAGCATGTTAAATAACTAAATAACCTCCAGCATGTTTAAAATGAAATCTGCCCGAAATATTTAATTTCTACATTTAATAAACTGTTTTGCCACTAGAAATCAGTTACTAAGTCATTTTCTGCATCTGTTATTTGTTGTTGTGATCTAAATCAGCTTGAAATAAGTAACTTCTACATTAATTTTTTTCCTGCATAATCTGTCACCTTAAATTTGTTGTCCTAATAAAATTTTGTCTGAAATGTTTTAGTTTCTGCATTATGAATAAATGTCTTGCCAATTTTTAATAAACTAATAAATAAATAATTCCTGCACCTGCTATGTGTCGCCCTGACCTGAATCTACTTAAGATTAACTTCTGCAACAATATACCGTTTTAGTATTATTTTTGCCATTTTAAAATCAGTATAGTAATATTATTCTGAACAAAAATCTGCTTTTGACTTGTTCTGCCACTTAAGATTAATTTTCTGCATCTGCTACTTGTTGTCCCGATTAAATGTTGTTCAAATTTATTTCTGCACTGTTTTGCCACTTAAAATAAGCTACTAAATCAGTTTCTGCATATTAATTAATGCCATTCTGCCACTGGCTCATCTCTAAACTTAAAATCTGCTCTATTTTGAGATTGTTAGTTGAATTAATTAGCCACCGTTTTCCTCATAATATTTATTCCCGATTGAAATTAACTGTTAATACTTGTTCATTGATTATACGCTCACACACCTAAGCATGAGACCTTTTCACATTACTTGTGTTTGCCAGTATGTTCAATAAAATCTAGAGGCCAATATGAGACCCTATATGCTAAATGCTCGTCCAAATTGTTTGACTTGGTGTCAACATGGACCTATTTGGAACCTTTATTTTTAGTCTAAAACCTCCTAATAGTAGTCCAATGCCTCTTGGACCTTAAGCGGGGATGTTAGACACCTTTTAGAGATGAAACGCATGCGGTAGTGGGGTAGGGGTAGTTTAGGCCCTATGGAGATGATGACATCGACTCAGGCTTAAAGTGACAAACCTTGGTTTTTCCTGTCCCTCCACGAAAGCCAATCGAAAAAATAAAGAAAAGTCGAGTGCTGATCCGTAAAGTCTGTCAGAGCCTCCCTTTCCCTATTTCCTTTTATGTGTTTTATAATTATAAATATTTGGGGCAGTTTAATAACAATAAAAAATTGATTTGCCTATCTATTAGTGTTTATTCTCTCTTCTCGCTTATCCTCTATAACTGTTTCATGTTTAATATTATGTTATCACTTAGTCTTGTATGCTTAACTAATTAATTTAAAAAACTAACCCTTAATTGTTAAATATTATGTTATCCCTTAGTCTTGTATGCTTAACTAATTAATTAAAATAACTAAAGTTCCATTAATTGTTAAATATTATGCTATCACTTAGTCTTGTTTGCTTAACTAATTAATTAAAATAATTAAAGTGCCCTTAATTGTTAAAAATTATGTTATCACTTAGTATAGCATGCTTAACTAATTAATTAAAATAACTAAAGTGCCCTTAATTGTTAAATATTATGTTATCAATTAGTAAGCATGTTTAATTTAAATAACCTAAATAAATGAAGTAACCTTAATTGCTACTTGTAACCCCCACATAAATTGAATGAGATACGATCGGGACCCACATTTGTGGACCTCGAGAGATGCTTAACACCTTCCCCTCAAGGTAACCTGAACCCTTACCCGATCACTGGTTCGTTGACCTCTAGTTAGATTTAGTTAGGTTAGATAGGTGTCCTAACGCGCCTTAATTCATTAGGTGTCGACTCTTCAATCCACTCAAAGCCCAAAAGAGTTGTTACATTGAAAGTCCATTTTTTGCGAAATAAAGGGGAGCGACAGAATGGCGACTCCGCTGTGGATATTAGGTTCTAACCATTACATGTTTTGTGCTTTTATGGGGTTTACTTTATTTGTCATTTCATTGCTTGTTTGGTTATTGCCATGTCTAATTAATTATTTGCTTTCCTTTTTTACTCGCTTTCCTTAAATATTATTATTTCCATGTTTAGTCCCTTTCCCTCTTCCTTATTTGATTATTCTCATGTTTTGCCCTTTCTCTTTTCCCTTATTTGAGTATTCCATCTTTAAACCCTATTTCCTTTCTTTATTTGCTTAATTTTTCTACGTGTTTGCATGCTTATTTTTTGTATTTATTTATTTATTTTCTGCTTTCCTTAAAACTGTCTATATGTTACCCCGCTTTCAATCTAAATGCTAAATGTTACTGCTTTCAACCTAAATGTTAAATGCTACCACTTTGATAAACTGACATTCCGTTCATACTTCCCCAATTGGGACCCTCTTTCTTTTTTTTTATTTTGTTGCCGTGATGTTGTGCCTTTGCACCTTTCACAACTACTCTATTTCTCTTCAAATACCCTTTATAGAGAGTCGGCATATACGTGTACGGAATGGTTAGTTTTACTATCAGGAATCCACGGGCCTTTTCGCATAGAATCCCTTTCAAGTCTGTGTCGAACCAACTCTTAGAAATCTTAATTAGGTCATACATGCTGCATAAACCTTAGGTGGTTTGACCCTTGGTGTCAATCCACACTAATTAGTAGCCACTCTATCGTCTAAAGGGCCCCAACACCCTTTAGACAAATTGCATATTTATGTGTCAATGTGATCACAATAATTAAATTAAGACAAACTTTGCCAAAATGGAGTTTAGAAGTCGTTTGTTGTTTTGTTTGCAGAGTCATGGATGCTCTCAACTTCACAAACCCGCAAATGGTCGTAGATGTAAACTACAAACTAAGGAATTGGTGGATAGATATTAACAGAGACTGGAAAAGAGAGATTCGTCATTTGTTGGGCGGGCTTACCTACCTCATCTTTGTCATTCCAAACCCTCATTTGATTAGGGCCTTGTTAGAATTTTGGGACCCTGTGAGGATGGTCTTCAAATTCGTGGATTTTGACTTGGCGCCAACAATTGAGGAGAAAAGTGGTTTCATCGACCTGCCATACAATGAGTGTGAAATGATGGTACCATATAAGCCATCATCGAGGGAGTTTCTAAAAAGTCTGGGAATGAAGTCAAATTCAACCTTGCCTTCTTTAGACTATGGGTAGATTCATTTCGACTTTCTATATTCATGCTTTGGCCGAGAGGATAGTTATTACTCTTTTAGTGATGAGTTTGAGTGCTCCGTTGAGGAAAGGGAAACATATCATCTAAATTCCTTTGCCATTGCCTTATTAGGATCTCTAGTTTTTCCTAAGATAAGGAGGAGGATCGACACACGTTTGGGTTATGTGGTCCAAGATTTTGCTCAAAGAGAGGGCGAACCTAGGAAAACTGTAGTGCCTATGATCCTGGTGAAAATAATGAGGAGTCTGTCAGCATGCATGTCGGTAGAATTTTTTTCAAAGGATGCAACCTTTTGCCGCAATTATGGGCTATTGAACACTTCTACCTACGTTTGACGCGGTAGACATCTTTCTTAGTTATGGAAACAAGATTGATAATCATTCAAGAAGAATGGTAGCTTTCACTGCCCCTGTAGGATTCGTAAACTGACAGATATTTTTGATAGAGCTCGAGAGCAGCCGCATCCAATGGAAGCTCCATTGGTTGTCCACCCCTCATGCAATAGTAAGAGGCGATGACCGATACTTCATTGAGCTTATCGGTTTAAACAGAGTTCAACCATACGCTCCTATTCGAGTACTCCACCAATTTGGGCAAACTCAAGTAATACCACTCCGGTCTGACATGGACCAGTTTAAGTATGAATTTGGATTAGATAAACCACAAGTCCACAACATACTTCGAAGATGGGAGTGGATGTTGACCATTCCTATGGGTGCACGGCATGCCTTATGCACACGTGAGTATTACATATGGATCCTAAAAGAGGTTAAAGACAGAGAATTGAGTGGGGAAGGATACTATGGGCTCACTGATGAAAGAGAAAACATATGGGCATGCAACGTGTTGAAGATCGGGCATGAAGTCATTCCCTATACAAGAAGTCAATTAGCGCCAAGCTCTTGGAACCGATATCTTCATGATTTCAGAATTTAGGATGACTTTCTCATTATTACCCCATTTTCCTTAGTTTATTTCAGTTTTTGTTTTTCAATTATGATGTATTGTTCGAATTTTATAATAAATAAAGTTTGTTTATTTCCTTTAATCTAAACTCCAAATTGGCAAAGAAGGCTTGAATTAATTATTGTGCATCACTTTTGTGTCGTCTTAGGCCTACCTTTGGCTCAACGAGGCTCCTTGCATTTAGGGTATTTATCTTAAAACAATGTGTTTGTTATCTCAATTTATGCTACGCTCTAACTTGGGTTTTCTTTTGCTTTTACTTTTATTCTTACCCTTCCCCAATGGTTGATCTGTAGACCATGGTTTACCACACGCGATCAAAGGATGCTCTTCCTTATCTTCCAAATGAGAACCACAAAGGGAAGATGAAAACAACTATTGAGAAGGATATGAGTAAGACTATTGAAAAGAAGCATCCTTCAGACGAGTTAGTCTGAAACCTAGAAAAGAAAATAAGGGAATTAGAAGAAGAAGTGTGCGATATGCGCGAGTGGGCCAAGTTGTTACTCTCTGTCGATCCTACTGTGGAGACAATAGATAAATCGCCTGTCACAAGTCAAGCCACTCTCCAAGATAATCCTCCACCAACTTACCCCACTTCTCAAAATCAACCAAGGTCCATTCAAATGCCTCCAAAGAACAGCCACTTTCAAAATTACCCATATCCTCCTCAACATCATGCTTATGCTTCTAGACCTCCATATCTTACTCTGAGTATGCCGAGTCCTCCCTTACAAGCTCCTCAATATCAAACACAGCTACACCAAGTCCCTTGGTATTGTGTGCCGCTTATACCATATCAAATTCCCTCATATCAAATGCCTCCATATCAAAAGCCCACTTATCCTGTTCATAATGTCAAAACCCTCACTCAAAAACATATTCACAAAAATCTATTCAATGTTGAGAAGAGGCCCATCAAAATATACACTCCTTTGACTGAGCCTATAGATCAATTCTATGAAAAGTTGAGGCTTGCTGGTAACATCACTCCTATCAGTGAAATAAGGATGAATACACTTGAAAGGTGGATTGAACCCTCTAAGGTTTGTGCTTATCACTCAGGGATGAAATGACATACCATAGAAGAATATCGTGATCTGAAAGACAAGATTCAACAATTGATTGATACCAAAATCATAAGCTTGGAGGACTTCGCACCAACGGAGCCCCAACAGTGAACATGTCGAAGTTCATTTGAAGTAGCTTCCAACAAGAGGCTTGCGCTGTTTAAGTTTATGTTTTCTACATTCAGGTACCCATAGTAGCATATAGGTAATAAAGTTGGTTAAAATCTATCATTTCAATATTGTTAATAATGCTCTATTTAATGTCTTATGCTCTGTATTTGGAACTACGTCAGACCTGATTCCCGCTTAAGAGGGGATACGTAGGCGCTCCTATGGAGTTCGGTCTTATAATAATAAAAATTTCATTTTCCTCTTTGACTATATAACTGGGGTAGAATTTTTGAGAGGGTCTCAAAAATTTCATTAGAGGGACATTTTCTTGCAAATCTCGATACTAGGGTAGAATTTTTGAGAGAAGCTCAAAAATTCCTTCAAAAGCATTTCTTCTCGCAAATCAATAACTGGGGCAGAATTTTTGAGAGCATCTCAAAAATTCCCTCACACAAATCAGGACAGGGGTAAATTTTGAGAGGATCTCAAAAACTCACAATAATCAAGCACAATCTACTAATAAAGTCAAAATAACAGAAGTTCTATACTGGGGAAGAAAATTTTGAGGGAACCTCAAAATTTTGACAACACTACAAAGATCGACCGTCGAGTAGACATCAAAGGAGCATATTGCGCTGAATCAGGGAAACATATCAACCTCCCCTTTTAACTATTTTTTCTTTGAACGCAAAAAATACAGGTACATTTACGAGAAGCAGATTCAACATCGCTTGAAGGATCAAGCTACTTTATATCAATCCTGAATAATCATCAACCTCTTCCTCCGATAGGACAAATGGTCAAAGTTACAATATTCCAAACTTTAAATTTGTCAACAAATGGCACCCGACCCTTCCAACAAGGCGCAGGTCCAACGATACTCTATGCCCTCAATCAACTATTGCGTGAGCTCGAAAACTATATAGTGCCCGAGACTACATTGTGCCCAGGATTGCATTATGCCCGAATTGCATTTGTACCCGAAGATTGCATGTACCCGAGGATTGCATTATTGCATATGCCCGAGATTACATAATGTCAAAACTTGCATGGGCCCGAGATTGCATTGTGCTCGAAGATTGCATGTACCCAAAATTGCATTGTGCCCGAGATTGCATGTGCTCGAAAATTGCATTATGCGCGAAGATTGCATGTGCCCAAAGATTGCATGTGCCCGAATTGTATTATCCCCGAGAATTGCATTGTGCCTAAGAATTGCATGTGCCCGAGGATTGCATGTGCCTGAGATTTGCATTGTGCCTGAATTACATGTGCCTGAGATTGCATTGTGCCCGAAGATTTGCATGTGCTCAAAGATTGCATTGTGCCCGAGAAATGATTATTGCATGTGCCCGAGATTGCATTTGTGCCCGAAGATTGCATGTGCCCGAATTGCATTATGCCCGAAGATTGCATTTGTGCCCAAGATTGCATTTGTGCCCAAGATTGCATTTGTTCCCGAAGATTGCATGTGCCCGAATTGCATTGTGCTCGAAGATTGCATGTGTCCGATATTTCATGTGCCCGAATTGCATTGTGCCCAAAGACTGCAAGAGCCCGAGATCACATTGTGCCAGAGAACTGCGTGTGCGCAAATACATCTGTACAGAGTCACTACTGAATCAAGCCACAAGATGCTCGAATTACATCAAAACAAATACGCTCTCTTTACTCATTATTTATGTTCCGAAGGCGTCATGGCCTAAAGGCATCTTTCATGGCCTGCGGACATCATATCATGCCCTAAGGATTTAATTTCTGTTTATCATGATCTAAAGGTATCATAGTCTATAGGCATCATTTTTCATGGCCCGCAGACAACATTTTCATGACCTGAGGATATAATATTTGTGTATCATGGCCCTAGACATCATAGCCTAAGACATCATCTTCATAGTCTTAAGGCAAACATCATGGTCGATATGGGAAATTGCATCATGTTTACTTTTATTGTTTGTTTGAAATGTTTGCTCTAATCATATTACAAGCTACATATTTGTAGAGATTGACATTTTGCAGGCGAGATCAATCTCCTTCCCGACTACAATTATCGTGCTTACATCTACCGAACAAAGGCCCTATCAAATTTTTTGCTACTTGTATTACAGTTTTTCATTTAAACCTTGGCTACTCGTATTACCGCTTCTCGTAAGATCCTTTGCTCTTAAACCGAAAATCTCTCTATTATGCCTTTTTCACTACTCTAAATCCATTCAAGCCAATATCGTTCCCATTCGAATATCATACCGCTCTTTCAATTTTTAAGAGTTTCGATTACTCCTAAATCTAGAACTACACATGACCTGATTCTCGTAATACCAGAGATATGTAGGCGACTTAATACCAAAGTCTCGGTCGTACCCTTTTCCAACTCTATATCATTTCAATTGATCCCACTGACATCTCTCGTTGGTCGAACAAAATTGGCTACTAAGTCAACGTTGATTGCCCGACAATTCATCCTTCATTCTCAAGCAACCAAGGGGCTGCTGTTGACACTCAATTTTGACCGACCTATAACCATTTCGGAAGTGCTATTCGATTAAATACATATTTTAAAAAAAACTTATTTCAAGTTTAAAATGTAATTCGATTTTGTCAAAAAATTATATATTTTAGTGTGCATATTTTTATAAAAAAATGTTGTTTTAAATTATTTTAGAATTTAGGTGTGTTTAATTATGTGAAAATATTTTAATAAGTGTAGTATTTTATTAATTTGATAGCACTTCCTTAATTTTTCTTCCAAATCATTTAAATTTCAGCCTATTATATTCTAATTCCTTTCAACTCTAGCCACTTCAATTCAAATTCTTATTTCAATCATAGCCACTTGTTGGTTTCAAATCTAGCCTATTCTTGTCTCAATTTTCAAGATTCCAATTTCCTTTAAACTCACCCGTCTATTTAAATCAGATCAATTTAAGATTCAATCGTGTTCGTCCATCCAAAATAAATCCATGGTCCAGATTGAGTCCACCTACTCTTTCCTTTAATCTACCAAAGACCAAAAACCCTATAAGTTTATTCATTCTCTTCCTCCCTCAAAAGAACCGCCGCCCCCTTATCTCTATTCTCTTCCTCGCTCCGGCGACTAGCAACAACCCCGGCGAACACAGGTGGGCAACAACGGGCAGCAGCTCTGGTCAATGACTCCGATTAGTCGACAGCTCCACTAGAAGGGCAGCGCTGGCCAGCAGCCAGGCGACCTCGTCTGTCCTCCTTCTTCTATTCTCTTTTTTGGCGAAATGGTTACGGAGCAGCGAGCAACCCCAAACGGAGATGGCGAACCACCGAAATCAACAGCAACCAGCAAGGGCAGCGCCGGCCACCAGCAGCAGCGTACGGTGAGGACAGCAGCTTCGACGTCTTCTCTCCCTCTCATCTCCCTCTGCCTCTCCTTCTTTTCTCCCTTCCTCTTCTCTTTTCTCTCCTTTCTTCGCAGGACCACCAACAACAAGTATTCGGCAAATAGCCAGTAGCCAACAACAGCTCCGGCCTACAACAACTCCTACGAGCAGCAGCGCACGATGAAGGCCATTGGCAGCAGCTCCGGTCAGCGAGAACACGGAGAACAATAGCTCCAACAAGTGTTGCTCCCATTTCTCCCTTCCCTGCATAGCCCGTGAACACGACCACTAGAAGCAACGAACTCCGACATAGTTCAAAGGTTTTGGGGTTGATTGAAGACGGATCTCAACAGATACATCCTTTTATTTTATTACTATTCTGCTTGTTCATCCTATGTGATTTATGTATTTTTGCTAACAATGTTTGTTCACTGTTTTATTAAGATTGCCATAGTTGCAACTCGAAAATGTTGAACGCTAGTTGATACTAATCTTGTCGTCTAATTGATTATTGCTTGATTTTGATAAACTTTATGGGGTTTTATTGTTCTTCTCACATAATTTTCTAACATGATCAGTGTTTAAACTTGGTCAAATTTGGTAGCATCATTGGTTGATCGGTTCTTCTCCGTCAATTTGGCTCCAACTATTTGTCTTCCAAGTCTTGGTACTTCATAACAGTAATTAGATTATTTAGTTGTCACCTTAATGTATGCATTAACACTTGGGTAAACTTTAAATTGTTAATATTCTCCGTATTTGTTTAAATCAGCACTTTGACTGATCCCTTAATCTCTGAATTGCTTGATTTATGGATTTCATATTTCTTGCTAATTTCCTTATTTGTCCGATTACAGTAAATCATTAATTTGTGAATATTACTTTGGGGGTAATTATATTATGTCATGAATAATTATGTTTGCTTGCTTGATTGTATCAATTAGTGTTTGTCCTAATTTATTCTTTCCTTGCTTGTTATGTGGTATTATGCTTAACTTAATTTGTTTACCTTAATTAAAAGTGAGACTGATTTCTCACTTAGTTTATATTTGGTAATTGGTTTGATTGATTTAGGTAATAAATAAATAAAATAAAATAAATGTATCTACTGATTGGCTCTATTTTATTAAAGGAAAATAATATGTCAAAATTGGCTCTCGTTAATTAACACCTTTTCCTTTCCTGACTAGCCCTTATTCACTATATAATGTGCCCTCATTCTTATTGTTCTGGGTAGATTTTGAACACTTTCACATTCGGACATTGTTCACACCTTACTTGAATAATAAAAATATTGCTCTCTACTCTAAAAAAGAATTAAGCTTTCCGGTAAACGCATTAAAGCTCCTCTACTCACTATTTTTGTTGTGTTCGTGTCGGTTATTGGACTAAGTGTGGGTCTTTATTGCTATTAAACACTTCTGCTTAAACTGGTTATTTATTCTTTCATTAGTTTAATTTCTTCTTGCATTATTATTTTGAATATTGTTGTGTGTTTGAATGAATAAAAGGAAGCATCCGGGTTAGTTTTTGATATTGCGATTATTTTGCCATTATATCTATGTGTTCCATTATCCCTTCTAGTAGGTTTTGAACTTAGAGTTCAAGATGTTGAAGAATCCCCTACAACAATTTCGGACGAAGCCATTATATTTAAGTTTATTTTAATGTTGTATATGTTATTCATTTGTTCTTTATCTTGGCTTGTAATATTTTGTAAACTCTAACTCTACTATATATGAAGGAATTTAGGGGAATCATCTAAAGGGGAGGGGTATATGTGCTAATTGTTTTTTTTCTTTACTTAGGTATGTCTATTTGTGTTTGAGTGCTACTTCATCGTAAATCATGAGTTGGTGGAATATTTCTAAACAGGTGGTTTTAAAATCATTATTTGTTTATAACTTTTGCTCACTTAAAATCTATAAGCTTAATGTCAAAGTAAATTTCTAAAATTGGTGAATTTGTCTCATGCTAGTCTTGTGAGTTAATTTTCCTAACTAACCGGTTGGTATCAACTTCAGTGTAGTAATTAATCAATTCTGGTAATTAAGTAATGTTAATTGATATATGTAGTATGTTGATCACCTAGAAATGATGCATATAGGAGCTCTAATATTTTAATCTATCAATCACTTAGAAATCATGTATATAGGTTTATTAATCAATTTTCAGCATGTCATTAAAACCTAAAATTGTAAATCAATGTCTAGCTAATAACATATTAGTATTTGTAATTTGCAATAGATAGCATGTCTATAAGATCTCAATATCTTACTTATTATTTGGGCATAGATATCATGCATATAGGCTTAAATTTTAGTTTATCCTTACCTAGAAATTCTGCCTATAGGAATAACTTCAGCTTGTTAATTCAGCAGTTAGGTTTTAATAAATTTTAATAGGCAACTTTCCAGCATGCTAACAAACCTAAAAGAAGAGAATTTGAACTGTTTCCATCTTCGGTTTATCAGTCAATATGAGTTATTAGTTATTTTCTGCGTTAACTCATTTAGAAATCATGCCTATAGGACTTTATTAACACGTTTGATAATAATATTTTCAGCATGATAATCACTTAGATAGCATATCTATAGGCTTCTAATAATTTTCAGCATGTTAAATAACTAAATAACCTCCAGCATGTTTAAAATGAAATCTGCCTGAAATATTTAATTTCTGCATTTGATAAACTGTTGTTCCACTTGAAATCAGCTACTAAGTCATTTTTTGCTTCTGCTATTTGCTGTTCTAATCTAAATTTGCTTGAAATAAGTATCTTCTGCATTAATTTTTTTTTCTGCATAATCTATCACCTTGAATTTGCTGTCCTAATAAAATTTTGTCCGAAATGTTTTAGTGTCTGCATTATGAATTGTCTTGCCACTTTTAATCAACTAATAAATAAATAATTCCTGCACCTGCTATTTGCCGCTCTGACCCGAATATGCTTAAGATTAACTTCTACAACAATAAATTATTTTAGTAATATTTTTGCCATTTAAAAATCAGTATAGTAATACTTTTCTGAACTAAAATCTGCTTCTGACTTGTTCTGCCACTTAAAATTAATTTTCTGCATCTGCTACTTGTTGTCTCGATTAAATCTTGTTCGAATTAATTTCTGCACTGTTTTGCCACTTAAAATAAGCTACTAAATCAGTTTCTGCATATTAATTAATGGCATTCTGCCACTGGCTCATCTCTAGACTTAAAATCTGCTCTATTTTGAGATTGTTAGTTGAATTAATTACCCACTGTTTTTCTCATAATATCTATGCCGGATTGAAATTAATTGTTAATACTTGTTCATTGATTATACGCCCACACACCTAAGCATGAGACCTTTTCACATTACTTGTGTTTGCCAGCATGTTCAATAAAATCTAGAGGTCAATATGAGACCATATGTGCTAAATGTTCGTCCAAATTGTTTGACTTGGTGTCTAGGTGGCCCTATTAGGAACCTTTATTTTATTTTTAGTCTAAAACTTCCTAATTGTAGTACAATGCCTCTTGGACCTTAAGCGGGGACGTTAGGCAGCTTTTAGAGGCGAAAATCATGCGGTGGTGGGGTAGGGGTAGTTTAGGCCCTACGGAGATGATGACATCGACTCAGACTTAAAGCGACAAACCTTGGTTTTTCCTGTCCTTACACGGAAGCTTATCGAAAAAATAAAGAAAAGTCGAGTGTTGATCCGTAAAGTCTGTTAGAGTCTCCCTTTCCCTTTTTCATTTTATGTGTTTTATAATTAAAAATAATTGGGGTAGTTTAATAGCAATAAAAAATTGATTTGCCTATCTATTGGTGTATATTCTGTCTTCTCGCTTATCCTCTATAATTGTTTCATGTTTAATATTATGTTATCACTTAGTCTTGCATGCTTAACTAATTAATTTAAAAAACTAAGGTGCCCTTAATTGTTAAATATTATGTTACCACTTAGTCTTGTATGGTTAACTAATTAATTAAAATAACTAAAGTGCCCTTAATTGTTAAATATTATGTTATTAGTTAGTCTTGTATGCTTAACTAATTAATTAAAATAACTAAAGTGCCCTTAATTGTTAAATATTATGTTATCACTTAGTCTTGCATGCTTAACTAATTAATTAAAATAACTAAAGTGCCCTTAATTGTTAAATATTATGTTATCACTTAGTAAGCATGTTCAATTTAAATAACCTAAATAAATGAAGTGACCTTAATTGCTACTTGTAACCCTGAGATAAATTGCATGAGATACGGCCAGGACCCACATTTGTGGACCTCGAGGGATGCTTAACACCTTCCCCTCAAGGTAACCTGAACCCTTACCCGGTCTCTAGTTCGTTGACAGAGTTTGGTTTAGTTAGGTTAGATAGGTGCCCTAACACGCCTTAATTCGTTAGGTGGCGACTCTTCAATCCACTCAAAGCCCAAAAGATTTGTTAGGTTGAAAGTCCATTTTTGCGAAAAAATGGGGCGCGACACCTACAAAGTGACAACTCACAAAACAACAAACAACGTTAGCGTTAAATAAGAACTCACAATCACTCGTGTTTACACACCTTCGATTGCCTCTCAAATTAGCGCGGCTAATGTTGAAAATCGCTTATACTCAGTTGATCACAAGGTCTCGATTTCTACTCTTGGTCAGAATAGATTTTTATTTCAAGAAGAACGGACAACTCAATTAAAGCAAACGGACTTGAGTGAAGAAGTTAACTACGAAGTAAAACGAATAAAAGCACAAAAAGAAAAGGGCACTAACAAAGAAGTGAATTCAAGAACTAATAGTCAACAAGTAGAGTGGTTACGAGTTGAAAATCAGTTTAGGATTCTTGACAACAAACTAGAATCAAAAGAAAGGAAACTAAGAGATTAGAACCTGAGATTAGAAAAGGTCATAACAGTACTTTCCCATCGCCAAATGACCTGTTTTCTTTGCCAAACGTAAAGTTCAGCTCGCCAACTTGAAGATTGGCTCGCCAAACTCTACAAACAGACAAGGCAACTCGGCGATCTGGGTGGAAGTTCGGTGACCAGAGCTTAGCTTGCTGAAATTTCCAGTGTCTTCACCAAAAGGAGGTCCAACTCGGCGACCTAGCTGCCCAAAGGGCGAGGCGCCGAGTGGAATGGGTGAACCAAGTCGGGAATCACCCAAATTCTTCAAGCTGCAACTGCAAGACTTCGAAAATTGAACCTTGTGGTCCCTCCCCCCCCCTCCCTCTTCCTTGGCCTTTTGTATTTACCCTTTTTGGTAAATTCTCTTTTTAACAAACACCTTTAACACTTTCTCTTTCTTCCCTTTTGGATCAAACCCCTTCTTTTCAAATGTTCTCTTCCTTGAAGATATGAATATCCTTCAAGAATTTCAAGAACAAGATGAACACCAAAATAAAACCGTTAAAATTTTTGTCTCAGAATTTCATGAAAATTTAGGAGAAGGCTCTCCTTGATATGGGGAACAACACCCAATACTTTTTTAACTTCAATTCCAAGCCAAAACCTTCAGATTTCAAAACCCACTTTGTCTTCTTCAAGTTTCTTCAAGTCTTCAATGGTGGATTCTTCAATAAAGCTCCAAACCCCTTCCAATCTCAGCCCAAGACTCAAATATAGTTGGAAAACACTATTCCAACCTTAGAAACTCAAACAAGACTTAGATCTAAGAAGCCCATTTCAACAAAATCTCAAAAATGAAAATAACCAAACTTTTTTTGTAACAAAACTCCAAGACTAGATTCGTAGGAACGAAGCTAGACTCGGCTCTGATACCAAATGATACGATTCTCAAAAGAGAAACGATGATAACAACGGAAACAAAAGAAAGATAGAAGAAGAGACACAAGAAGAGGAACAATTGGCAACTAAAGGATGTAATAAATCCTAAAACCTCCAATTACAATCCCTAAGACCATCTCCAACCCACCTCTATTTTACTCTCCATACTCTATATTTGGAGAATAAAATAGAGAATGGGCACTCCAACCCACCTCCAAATCACCCTCTGTTCTTCAAATTTAGAGAGTTGAATAGTAGTTCTCCAAATTTGTAGAACTACTATTCACACTCTCTATTTCACTTTTTCATTATTTTATTATTATTTCTATTACTTTCTAATTAACATATTATTTTATATATAATTCTATTAATTAAATATCTAATATTCATAATTCTTTTTTAAATGTAATATAATATTTTTAAAAAATATTGTTTAATATATACTTTTTAATTTCAAATTAATAGTATTTGTTTTTGTTAATTTTCGTGAATAATAAAATTTATTTTATTATTAATTTTCACTATAAAGAATACGCAAAATTAAAATGGCAAGATGAAAAAATTTAATTTATAAGTACAATACATGATATGATAATTTAAATACAAGATAACAATACAATCCATAACATAATAATTTAAATACAAGATAACAATACAATATAACGATATTAATGTTTTAGAGTCATCACATTTATTTTTCAATCTTGCTAGCGGTATTGTGCCTCCCGCCCATTATGTTATTCAAGGAAAAGAATACGATATGGGTTATTATTTAGCTGATGGTATATATCCTAAATGGTATACAATTGTTCAAACTATTCGTGATCCTCATTCCCAACAAAAGAAATATTTCGCGAACAAGAATCGTGCCGAAAAGATGTTGAACGTGCATTCGAAGTTTTGCAATCACGTTTTGTAATTATTGCAGGACCATCACGTTTTTGGAGAAAGGAAGTGCTACATGATATAATGACTACATGTATTATACTGCACAACATGATAATTGAGGATGAATGTGATCTCAATGCACCAATTCAAGATGCCGTAGAGGCTCCAACTATAGAAATGGTGATAGATGAAAATCTCCGATTTGAACAATTTTTAGCTAGACATAAAAAAAATTAAGGACAAAAATGCTTATTTTGAACTCTGTAATGCATTAATAGAGCATTTGTGGGAGCAACGTAATAATTTTGAAAATTGAGTGTTTATGTAATTGTATGTCACTTTTATTTGAATTTGTCCCCTAATTTATGTATTATATTATATTTTCTTGCAATTTATGTTATTTAAAAATTTAGAATAAAAAATAATTTTATATCACATTAAAAATTATTTAAAGTAATTATTTGGGAAAAAGAAATAAATGATTTATATTATGAAATAAGAAAATAAGAATGAAATATAAATAATAATATAATATTAAGGAGAGAGAAAAAGTATTATTTTTAGAGTAAAATAGAGAATTAGGTTGGAGTTGGTTGTCTGAAAAAATAGAGAACTCTATATTTGGAGAGTAAAATAGAGAATTGGGTTGGAGATGCCCTAAACAAGCACCTAATCAAGATAAATAGATAGACACACAAAGAGGAAACAAAAAGCATTCAAAGGGTATATCAAACCCAATGACTTCGATCCGTTAATCCTATAATAGCACCTACCACTTACGAAGACCTCAAGGGAATCGATATCCCAAGCAACCCTCGTTTCTAAACAATGTTCAACAAAAGCTTACCAAGCTTTCAACACTCACACAAGGAGTTAAATTTATCATTCATCAATATTCAAAATAGTCTAAGTCTAAAATGAAACTCTAAAGGTCTATTTACAGTGTTAGGCATTATTACATAGATGGGCCCAAAAGTGACCCGAAAATGGGTCAATGGGCGAGCCAAGTCGGGCTCGCCAAATGGCTCGGCGATCCGCCAAATGGGTTCGGCGAGAAACCCTGCTCATTGGCTTCTCCTTGGATGGCTTGCTGTAACTTTCGGTGGTCTGGGGTTCAAAGGGCAATGCGCCAAATGCCCTCCATGCTCGCCAAATGGGCAGCTTTTCTCTGCAGCTCATTGGATCAGTCGGCGATCCTGGAACCCTCGCCAAAGGGGTTCGGGGAATCGTCAAAGTGGCTGGCACCTCGCCGAATGGAGCAACACTTTCCTTTGCTCCTCCTTGCCTCGTTGGACCTCCCGCGCTCCAAGTTATCATCCACACAAGGTGTTGCTCAGCTGGGGGCTTCTTTAAAGCGCATTTCCCAAGCCCACGAACCTCTATCCTTGAGAATGATCCATTAATACGTTGAAATTCGTGAATGAATGGTTTGGGGGAAATCTGTATTGCATTAAGGGAAGCTGCACCTCAAGAACCCCCTATTAATGCTACCGAGCAAGATTTAAAGAATGCAGTCCAATTATTGACTCGTATAGTTGCTGGCCATGGCCAAAGGCAAAAAGGTCTAGTTGCAAGTAGTAATGGTATAGATAGAGTAGCTGGCACACGGATACATGATTTCCTTAATTTGGACCCTCCATCATTCACCAGTTCAGTACCTAATGAAGATCCACAAGACTTTATAAATGAGATCCAACACACTTTCGATGTTATGCATGTAACTGGTAAAGAAGCGCTCGAGCTAGCAGCATATAGATTAAAGGGTGTGGCTATATTGTGGTATGAAGCTTGGAAGCAATCTAGGGGAACAGATGCACCTTCAGCTACATGGAAAGAGTTCAAAAATGCATTCCTTGACCATTACCTGCCATTGGAGATCTGAGAGGCCCAAAAGGATCAGTTCTTAAATCTCCACTAAGGAAGTATGAGCGTGAGAGAATACAGTCTCAAATTTAATTCCTTATCTAGGTATGCTCCTAATGTAGTAGCTACTATGGAGGATAGAGTTCATCAATATGTGGATAGATTAGATTCATATCTGGTTAGAGATTGTACCATTGCTTCATTAAATAAAGATATGGACATAGCAAGGATGTAAGATTTTGCGCAAAAGTTGGAGGATCAAAGGCAAAGAAGAAGGACACAAGAGTCAGAAACAGGGCATTCTAAGAGGGCCAGATCCATGGGGCAGTTTACACCATCCCAAGGTAAGTTTAGGCCTCGGTTCTTTAACAGACCGCCTAGGCCATCATCTTCCTACTCTACAGCTAGTGGCCCACCTCGGTTTCAAGAGTCTAGGGGCAATCAGTTTGGGCAAAAAGGTGAAAGCCAAGGTTCACGAACAACGGAGTACCAAGAGCAGGGAAGTATGAACTAATCAAGACCTTCTCGACAGTCTTGTAAACAATGTGGAAGAAATCATTTAGGTGCATGTCGGTTTGGGACAAATGTTTTTTTTGGTGTGGTACACCGGGTCATATGATGAGAAATTGCCCTCATAGGGGTGTGGGTGGTGTGTCACAATCTACTAGATCAGTTGCTGCATCCTCATCATCAACACCTTCTTTAGGTAGGGGACAGATGCCTACTGGTCGTGGTAGAGGAGCTAGGGGAGTAACTAGTTCTAGTGGAGTTCAGAATCACACATATGCTCTCGGGGATCGACAAAATTTAGATGCCTCGCCAGATGTGGTTACAGGTACGTTGTCCAACTTTTCACATATTGTATATCTATTAATTGATCTGGGATCTACAGTATCATATGTTACTCCATTTATTGCTGAAAAGTTCAAAAGAACACCAGAATTATTAGTGAAGCCATTTAAAGTGCTGCACCGATTGGTGAGTCTAATATAGCTAGACGGGTTTATTGTAATTTCATTGTAACTGTTTGTGATCGTGATACATTGGCTGACGTTGTTGAGCTAGAAATGGTGGATTTTAATGTTATAATGGGTATTGATTGGTTAGCTTCTTATTATGCCACGGTATATTGCCGAACTAAGAGGTGCATTTCCATTTTCCAAAAGAGGCCGTCCTTGAATGGAAAGGTAATATTGGGACACCAAGAGGTAAATTTATTTCTTATCTTCAGGCAAAAAAGATAATGTTCAAAGGATACATATGTCATCTAGTGAGAGTGAAAAATATAGATGCGGAGCCACCAACTCTTCAATCCATTCCAGTGGTAAATGAATTTCCCGATGTATTTCCTGAAGATCTTCTAGGTTTGCCTCCAGAACGAGAAGTAGAGTTTGGTATTGATGTGATTCCAGATACTCAACCTATGTCCATCCCTCCATATAAAATGGCCTCGGCAGAATTACGGGAGTTGAAGGAACAATTAAAAGATTTATTAGAAAAAGGATTCATAAGGCCTAGTATGTCCCCATGGGGAGGACCAGTTTTATTTGTACGCAAGAAAGATGGCTCGTTAAGTATGTGTATCGACTACCGGCAGTTGAATAAGGTAACGATTAAAAACAAATATCCCCTTCCTAGAATTGATGATTTGTTTGATAAGTTACAAGGTGCTAAGTGTTTTTCAAAGATCGACTTGAGGTCGGGGTATCACCAAGTAAGGGTCAAAGACAAAAATATTCCCAAGACAGCTTTCCGGACACGGTATGGTCATTTTGAGTTTTAGTCATGCCATTCGGGTTAACAAATGCACCAGCAGCTTTTATGGATTTGATGAATAGGGTATTCAAGACATTTCTAGATGTGTTCGTGATTGTAACGACTCGGAAAATGGTAGAATGAACTTGAGCCTTGACGTTTGGGTTAGTGGGAGCTTAGGTTGATGTTTATGCTGTTTTAGAACTTAAATGGATCTAGGTAGCATCCTAGGGTGCAAGCAAGGGACTAGGCTAGCGAGTTAGCCTAGTGGACTGCCCAGTTGACCAGCCTTTGAGTAATCCCACTGGAACAGATGAGCAAGGGGCAGATTTTTAAAGTTACGACTTTTAGGGTCAACTTCAAATGATGATATCTTTTAGATCATAATGAATTAGGTGGACCATTACCTATCCAATTAAAGGTATCTGAGTCCTCTTTCCAACGCCACTGAGTTTTCCCTTTTCCAATCTCGGAGTAAAAAGTTATGACCAAAATAGTGAAGCACTGTCAGCAAGGACGAGCTTAGACGGGTTTAGTGGAAACTTTTAAGTGGGTCCTTATTTCTTTTCCTAAGTTGAGCCCCTTTTATTATATGCCTTTCCTAGCAATTATAAAA
>JAJOOF010006284.1:0-22004 GCA_029582545.1 Solanum lignicaule
GAAGGACAGACTTGGTAGAGTCATGATTGAGCCAGATGGATCATCGTAAGTTTGTTTTGTTATCTATTTGTTAGTTTATTTTATTTATTTCTTATACTTTAATATATTATTCATGAACTAGCATATTTATTATGTGTTTTGCAGGTGGCATCCTGCAAAGGATGCTGCCCAGGCTTTAAAAGACTGTGTTAGAAGACTTTATACACAGGCTTATCACTCTTGGAGTGAGATTCCAAACAGTATACGCCAGGCGATGTTTAATGAATTTAAGGTATATATTTTTTAGTTAAGTTTAGTATACTTTACTTTTTTTACTATCGATCTAATTAACGTTATTCAATTTTTTTTCAGACTATGTGTACTTGAGAGCCGAGGTACAATTTGGTCATTATGACCACATTTGAGAGAAGGGCATCCACTAGACTGTCTAGCAGGCTAAAGAAAGTTCGGGATAGTGGTGAACGTTCGGATTGGATGTTGCCTCATGTTTTTGATGAATTGGGTCTGTATTGGAACACAGACAAGTTTAAGGAAATGTTAGAACAAGCCAAAAAGGCTAGAGGTAGTCTTAAAGGTGGCTCATTGCACACCGGAGGTGCAAAGACCATTGAAACAATTGCAAGAGAGATGGTAGGTTCTAATTCAAACTTTTAACTAAATAATTAGTTGATTCATATATATCGTTATATATTTCAATTTTTATTTATAGGAAAAAGAATTGGGATGCACTCCCATGGGATCGGAGGTTTTCAAGAAAACTCATATCGGTTAAAAGAAAATGAGTTGGATCCGGATGTGTGGGTGGAGAAAAGGGCCGAATGAACTTTTGTAAGTTATTTAATATGAATAATATATATTAATAGTGAATATATTTATGATATGTATATATATTCTTGTCAATTTTTATATTTAATATGCAGAATGAGTTTCATCATTACGTCGCTGAGAATCTAGATAGTTCGGTCAAAATTACACCTGAACTGTCCACCCAGATTTTGAAAGAAAAAGTGGTAGGGGGACACACAAGGGTAGAGTCTATGGTCTAAGCTCTCGAAACGATGTAAGACGACTCCAGTCAGGCTTAGAAGGTATTGGATCGTCACGTCAAGCCGAGGCACTTGACGGTGTTCAGATTGATGTTATGTCGGCTCAAATAGCACAACTTACATCGGCACTGGCAGAATCGGAGCGGAGAAGAGTAGCTGAACAACAAAGCATGAGTGAGACCGTTCAGCAAATCAAAGAACAAGTGATGAACCTCGCTCGTCGACCTACTACTTCGGCTCCCGAGGACACCGACGACGACAGTGATGAGGATGATTATGTAGATCCCACTCCATAGTTTAGATCACTGGACATTTATGAACTTTTTGAAATTTTGAAACGAATTTTGAAAGATTTTATAAGTCTTTAAATTGTGATTTAGATACTTTTGACTGTTATTTTAAGTTTGTTGTTTTATGTTTTGTGTAGATTGTTTATAATTGTGTGTGTTTGATTGGGCTGAATAGTGTAAAATTGAATTGAATTGCATTTGCAGGTGGGCAGCAGAAACTGTCAAAAAAATTGTAGAAAAAGCGACGGACAGCGTGGTTTTGTCCGTCGCTTTTCTGGATTTTCCAAAAAAATAATTTCCAGAAAAGTGACGGACAGGATCCTTTTGTCCGTCGCTTTTCTGGGATTTTCAAAAATAAAATTTCCAGAAAAGCGATGGACTCCGTCGCTTTTGTTTAAAAAAATTCTAAAAATAATAGTCAAAGAGCGACGCAATCCAACGCTTTTTGAAAAGCGTCGACCTAAAAAGCGACGGAAGTGACTGCATCGCTTTTTCGTCGATTTTGACTAAAAAGGCGACGCAATCCGTCGCTTTTGGCCGTCGTTTTTTAGCAATTTTTAATTAGTAGTGCTTGGGTACGGAGTCGCCTTTATTAGGGAGCGATTTACCCCCCAATGTGGGACTTCCCGGTGCGAATCCAAATTTAGTCGGGCTCCAATATGGATACCGGACACCGGATGGAAAACCAAATATATATATATATATATATATATGTTCATATGACTTCTTTATTGAGTGATAATGATTAAATAGTTTTTTGAACATGCAAAATTGTATAATCAAATATAGTTAGATAGTTAAAATGTACCATAAGTTACATTTGACGTTATTAGGTGTATATATGTAATATTTCCGTATGTTACCTAATTTTTTTTTTTGTTAGAGACGATGTTTTGGTATTCCACTTTATTATTTGATTTTTTTTTTTCTATTTATTCATTATCCACAACTTTTATCCACTTATAGTTATGTATCAAAAAAATATTAACACAAATCATCAAAATACTATACAATAAAACCTTACTAAATTAATATAGGTGGGATTATAAAATATTATTATTTTATAGAGATATTATTTAATCAATAAATTAATATTTATTAATTTAAAGAATGTTTCGACACCACAAATTCGTTTGAGGATGAAATTTCAGAGAATTTAAATTAATTCACTTGTGAAAACGTCATTCATGAACTTGAGGTCATGATTAATGATCTCGATTACCACAATAAAATAGACGTTAATAACTTGTTGGATGGGTGAAAATGATACATGTTCATAGGTCTAGAGCTTAGAAGAAATTGTGGATACCATTGAAAAAGATAATGTTGATGATAAAGTAGAAGATGATACAATACATTTGAAACCAGATACGGTCAGGAAACACTTATTACATTTAGAAATCTTCACAATTTTACGGAGCAGTTCAAAAAGACAACACCGAAACTTTTGGATGCAATAAGAAAAGTTAGAGATGAGCTTCAACAAGATTTAAATTTTAACATAAAAATAAGAACACAATAGAATCATGTTTCACTAAATTGTCTTAGATATATTTGTACTTTTAACGAATTATTAATTTATAATATTAATGGGACCATATATTTATATATGGGATCTTCAAAAAAATATATTATTTTATTATCTTATCGAAATGAGTAAATTTTTTTCATTGATCCAAATCGGGATCAGAGAAAAATAATATCTTAGAGAAGTTATTAATTAATCTAATATTAATTTAGTGAGGTTTTACTGTATATAAATACTTCTCTTTTTCATTTATCCACTGATCTTACCAACTTCGAATTTAAGACATTAAACATTAAAGTTCTTATTAGAAACTCCAAACAAAGGCTCAAACTAATGTCGAGGGCTTGAGGCATGACATATAAGAGGATTAAAAGTTAAATCTCTTAACACTTCTCTGTAGATCTATCGATAAGAAATTAAGAACATAAATCCAGTAGCCCAAACAAGATGTCCGCCAAACCAGAAAGAGAGCCAATCGGGTCGATCAGAATGTCCTTATTTCACAGCGCTATAACATTCTCAAGTTAGAGTCTGACTATCTCTATTCTAAGTAGCACCCGAGAAAGCACACGCTAAGCAGATCTTTACCAAAGCCGTGTGAATTATGTGCTTGTGTTGATAAGATACATATATAAAAAAAAAGTTGGGGCCCAAAGCTCATTGCCTCTATTATGGATGCATAGTAAGACTTCTTAAATTTTGTGTGCATTTATCTAGTGAAATAGTGCAATTGTGGTGGTTAATATATATTGCCAATATATTTAAAATCCCCTCCTATGATCTGTATTTGTCGTAGCAAACAGAGGCGGATTCACACCCTTAGAACTTCCGAAAAAATTATATATATATATATATATATATATATATATATTTATTTATTTTTTAATTTTTTATTTTTTATTTTAAGAAACTGGCAGAAACTAAAATAAAGTGAATAATGCACCCATGAAAGGGATAGGAGTATCATTGTGTTGTTGGTATAAGCTAGAAAAATCACCTGAGATCAGGGTTCAAATCCAGCTTAAATCCTTTTTCATTACTTTTATTGGTCATATTAGTGCACCCGAAGTTTTCAAATCCTGGGTTCGTCTCTGGTACCAGATAATATATATATATATATATATATCAAATTCACTTTTTAAGAAAGCTTACTGGTAAATATCTCTTTGATAACCTAATAATGTAAATTTTTGGGATAAGGCACAAGTACCCCTTAGATTATAATCGAAATCTCAGCTATACACTTATATTTAACTAGGGTTCTATTATCCCCTCCCCTAAACTAATTTAAAATGGAATAAATACACCATAAATGTTGACATGGCATAGAGAGTGTGCACACTCTCTTGAAGGCAAGCGATGAGTGCACAAATTGGATCAATTTTTTATTGTTAACTTTATAATTAGTTAGTACACATATTTATTGATATTAAAATTTATATATATAATTATTTTTATATCTTGGCTTTGTAAAATATTTATTTTAATTTCTTTTCACTTTTAATCATATTTAAAAAATTATGTGTATTTAAAAAAAAATATTAAAAGTGTCCTTTAATTTTGACGATTTAATTTTTTTATGTTTTATTTGATTTTCTTCACTTATTTTAATATCCGTTCAAAATTAACTTATTTTAAATAGAAGACATTTGAAATTAAATTTGAAATCAAATCAAAACGAAAGACAAAGAAAATAAAATCAATAGAAAAATAATAGAGAAAAAACAATGAATGAAGGTAAAAAAAAGTTTCAATACAAGGTAAAAAAAATGTGTATTGCCTTAATTTAAATACAAGATAAAGAAAATAAGAATATTTTTTTAAAAAAAAAAAAAATTTAAAATATGTGTACAAACACAACCAATTTGGGTGGTTGAAGGTGTCACATCAGCACAAAATGTGCACAAAAATACGAAGAAAAAATGAGTTCATGGGGTAATAAGGCCCTAGTTAAGCTTAAGTATACCTTTGTGATTTCGATTATAGTCTAGAAGGTACTTATGTCTTATCCCTAAAATTTTATTTACATTTACGAATGTTATCACTGTGTCAAGATTTTCACTAAAACATACCTTATAAAAAATACAGTTTTATGAAATCTTATAGAAATAAATAACTAAGGAAAATGAACTTACCGGTGAATTTGTAGCTTCCCTCTATTATTTCTTATAATGGTGAGAATTATACATATTTTTCAATTTTTTCTTTCTAATCCGGCAAAAATGGCCGATTTTTGTAGAAACAAAACTGAAATATCAAAAAGCCAAAAAGAATTAGCAGAAGATGAAAAGCTCTTTCCATTTAAGTAGTATAGAAACATTAAGTAGCGTATAAAATTATTTAATAAAAAGTAATTACTTTTAGCTAAGAGATAATTTGAACCGTTAATTTTTAAGGAATATTTTTGTAATCCAATTTTTAACTTGGAGGCTTTTCTCTTATAATATAGTAAGTATAATATAAGTATGATGATATATGATGTTGATTTATATATATATTTATTATTAATTAATGCGATACACACGTGCAAAGCCTTGCACTTAACTAGTTTAAACAAATTTGGTTATAAAAAATTCAAAACAAGGGAGGTGTGTGTATTATTCGAAACCACAAGGGAGGTGAGTTTATAAGGTTAAACCTAAAGGAAAGTCCCTTTTTTAGTCTACGCAAAAGGGTCAAAATTGCCTCTGAATTATGCAAAATAAATCACTTATACCCTCTGTTACATTTTGGGATAAAAAATAACCCCGCCGATATTTCAAGAGACTACAGATACCCTCAAGAGTTAACATGTAGCAGTCATGTGACACTAATTCCTCCACCTAACCTTGCTTACTAGGATACCCACTTATTAGAGTTAACATGTAGCAGTCATGTGACACTAATTCCTCCACCTAACCTTGCTTACTAGGATACCCACTTATTAATTTTGACCCAATTTATGATCCAAACACAAGATTCTTGGTAGACCCGACCCACTTAATCGAAGAGGCAAATATCTATCTTTTCACCTCGGCTTTGTTGAGCTTGAGACGTCCTTCCTCAACTCAACAATGATGAATTTAAAAAATGATGTTTGCCTCTTAATTTTAGTGGGTCAAGTCTAGCAAAATTGGGTTAGAATTTGGGTCAAAATTAATGAATGGGTATCGTAGTCGGCTAGCTTAGGTGGAGGAATTAGAGCTATGTGGCAAGCTGTTAACTCTTGAGGGTATTACCAACTAAGGATGTGTAGAGTGGTAAGTACTCCTTCATCCTTAACCAGGAGGTCTCGGGTTTGAGCCCCCCTGGGTACGGAGTCGCCTTTGTTAAGGAGCGCTATACCCCCCAATGTGGGACTTTCCGGCACAAATTCGGATTTAATCGGGCTCCAATGTGGGTACCGGACACCGGGTGAGAAACCAGAAAAAAAACTCTTGAGAGTATTTGTGGTATCTTGGGATAACATTTTATATCTCACAATGTAACGGAGGATATAAGTGGCCTATTCCGCATAGTTCAAGGACAATTTTAACCCTTTTTCATTTAATCTATTTGGTTCTGTTCCGATCTGCATAGTCTTTTACCAAACTATAAACGCCCCTATATCCGATACGTACACATAGGAGGGGCAAACTATAAATCTCATGCTCATTATAAATTTGTTAAAGAATGACAAAAGTCCCACATCGGTGGTTAATGAGATGGGTGGACTCCTTATAAAGTTTGGGCAATCCTCCTCCCTTTGAGCTAGCTTTTGGAGTGTAAATTAGACCTAAGACCTAATCTAACAAAATTCACTTTGTTTATTGATCTTCAATACCACAACTTATGGTCCATAAGACATTCCTCATCTAAGGCGTCTGAAAATAAGGAATTCCAGTAATATGCATGATGCTTTAAATTAAGGCATTTTATTGGAACTTTTGAAGAAGTTAAGACAAACAAGATTGATTGTAAAATGTTCAAGTAGATTCTAGAACCCAAATAGAAAGTCCAGTGGCTTTAAATAAATGTCAAGATGCACCGCCACCATTATAATGAGGTGTTTTTACAAGATAATGAAAGATTAGGGACCACCCTAATTCTATTAGTGCGAAAAGGAAAACAAAGTAGGCATAATATATCCAGAACAAAGTCAATTGCAGTTGTTAATTTGTTTTAGTATCCCATCCTAATATTCTATTCACATGCCAATTTGGTGTCAAAGCTACTCAAGCATATAGCAAAAGCCTGAACCGCAGATAGCGGATACCTGTAATCCATAGTAAACATATCTTTCCCTATCTTGCCAAATTGCAGGATGACTTTGTCATGATCTGATTGACTTGACCGAGACGTTGTTGGTCCCCCAGCAACTGGTTGGTGGGCCGCTATCAACTGAAAATTCTTTACAGATGCAACTGTCACCCGTCCTCTAAAATTCAGGCACCAACACTGCAGTTGTTCATGCCAACGCGGTGACTTGTTCTTTAGAACCAAGGGTTTCACCTTACTATCATCTTCTGCACTGGATGATGCTCTAACAATATCAGAAAACCGTGAGCTACTGAACTCAGCAGAATGATCGAGCGACTTTGAGAAAGAGATACTTCGGAATGAATCCTCAAGGGACCTTGGGAGAAGTTCCGGTTGGCCAGGCACTGAGCCACCCACATCAACTGCTGAGGCAGGAATTGAGTGCATGACGCAGTGCATTTTCCGTGGACCCCGTGTTCCAAGAACATTTAGCTCGTATTTGATCTGGGCTATGCTGTAGCTTCCAGTTGGAACTTTCGGAGAGACTTTCTTGGAATAGAATCTGCGGCTTGAGCGGCCTGGAGGCGGAATGTTTGCAGAGGTGTATGGAAGCTGGGTGTCATATATAACGAATTTTGTACCCAGAAAATTTGACCTGCAATGAACAGCAGTATTAGATACATCAGAAAACACTTTCTAATTAATAATAAATACTTGAGAAACATTGATTTCACGCTCCACTGAGTGCATATAAGCACAAAAGAGCTGTGTCAGATGAAATATAAATCACATGATCCGTTATTTAGAGCAGTTTAGTAGACGTCGCTGTATCATTCAAACCTACAGCAGAAAGGTACATATATAGTCAGATACTCAGATTATGCACTAAATTTACATTTCTTCCCTTTCTACTTGAAGGGAACTTAATTTTTTCCGTCTTAAACACCCTCCAAGAAATTCCTCGGTTCCTTCTTCTGTGGATAATTTAGTTTCCTGCACGTCTTCTTTTTTTCTAAAATACCCAGAGGTATATTTAGCTAGCATAACTTTCTACCTAATCTGCATCAGCATCAGCCATCCTCAAATAGACTTCCTTTGGCTGAATAGAATGTAGAGAGGATCCTGTACTATTTGGAATACATCAGCATCAACCATCCTTAAGGAAAAATTCGTCAAAATTGATCTAGATTGAATAGAATAGAGAGAGGATCCAATAATGTGTAATCCCTGACAGAACTTGAGACACAAAGTTTGTCTAAGACGTCTGGAATGTTATGGTGCCAGGTATACACCCACCCCCACCCCAGCTGGACATAACTTCTGTTCCTGGTGTATGTACTAATGCAGAAACTAATTTCAAGCCTTTTTGAATGCTCGTGCTAGTATTTGATGCAACTTGCAAGGCTAACTTGGGAGAAACCTTCTCTTTGATATAAGTGTAAGGGGTAAAGAAAGTCTTCATCTTACATTAGTATTTCGTGAAACATCTCGCAAGAAAGATACAGAAAATAGAAAATGAATAGCTCCTCCGCTATACCTTAATTTTCCAATGTAAGTGTTGCTTGATCTTGAGATGTTTTCTGCATCCATTGAGATAACATACTCCGTACAAGTAGTCCGCCTTGTTCTCTTTGCAGAGAGAAGGAATTTTCCATTTTCAACTAGTAAAGCTACAAATGAAGCAGGGATTTTTTATCAAACTCAAAAAAACTTTGTACACAACAAAGCAAAATAATCTCAAATTGCAACTGGAAATATAAGTACTTAGGAAATCACTCATTGCAGTTGTGCCCTAGAAATTCTTAGTAACATGAGTTTTTTTCTTTTCGGATCATCTTTTTCAGGGGAGTGCAGGATGAAGGGAGATTACAGCTAACGAGAGAATAGTGAAAAAGACATTAATGCCATCATTTAACCACATGTTTCTGAATCGCCATTTCCTTTTATGCCTCATCTATGTTTGGAAGACATCAACCCCCTATCAGCCCCCAAAATAGCAAAATTACAACGAATTCTTACCAGGACTGAGACACAAGAAAAGATGGTAAGTCAAATTAGATTTATCCCTCTTGATGAAGCATTGAATCATTCCGTCACGAGGCCCAGGCTGCAAAAGGAAATAAACAAACTCGTCAATTCTCCTCCAAAAGATTACTAGTCGTAAATACTCATCTCCACTATGTAAGGTGGGAGTGTTCCTAACCTGCTTTAACGATACTGGAAAAGTAAGCTTTCCACAAACTTCAGGACTTGTAACAATTTCCTGGCACATAATCCTCCATGACCTGCAAACTGAAGCACATGCTACGACATGCTTACGGGCAGGCCATGAGTTCTCGCTCTCTTCTAATCTTCTAATTACATCAAAAAGTAGTTCGGGTGGGAGATTAGCCCAACAACTGTTCTGGTTGACAGGAGGCTGGTCACTTAAGTCATGAAATGAACCAAGTGATTTACCTCTTTGATGACCAAGCCTTACATCAAAGCTTCTCCTGGATAAACTGCCAAAACTATCTCTTACATCTCGAACTATACTGCGGAACGACATTTAATAGAAAAACTTATAGGCAGATGGTCAAACACCAGAATAAATGACACTTGTCTCTCTGCCCTTCCTTAAAATATAAGGTCTTTTCCAGTTAGCAGAAGCAAACTTGTCAAAGGACACAGCTGCAAAGGAGCAAAAACTAAATCATGTTTCACGAAAGAATAAGTTGCTAAAAGAAAAGCAAAACGATAGAAGCACGAAAGGCATACAAAGATAAAAGAAAAAAGAAAGAGAGCAGAAAAAGGATACCTTCACAAGGATATCAAAGTACAAGTAATCACATGAGATTTATCAGATACAACTTTTTAAGATTGTCTCACTAAGCATGCCAAGAACTGATGGAACATATGCTTTTCTGATGTTCCAGGCGAAGAAGGAAAGCCAAACAATCTCCACCAAAATTAGGTCTAAATTTTTCAGTGTACACAGCATAGATTCATGAGATTTACTAATTAAAACATTACAATAACCAAACTGATACAAATCTATGAAGAATTAGAACAAACCTGTTAAAAGTGTTATAAGCAAATTCTAGCACTCCTGCAGAGAACAACTTTGGCAAAAGGGATCTAGAAAAAAACCCAAGAGTTGCTACAAAATTTAGAATAGAGAAAGATCACATGCCTAAAATACAAGATCTGAAGGTAAAATAGAAGAATCAGAATCAGAATCAGAATCAGAATCAGAGATCTGTGAAGTATTGAGAGATGTTTAGCAAATGATGAAAAAGGAAAAGTGGGTCAACCTCAAAGAGACGCTTGTGTTTGGGTTTGGAATACTGTAACTTCAAAGGGAGAGAGAAGATGAAGACAAAGTACACAAAATAAAAGCTGTATATGCATACTTTTCAGTGGAGTAGTGTATGTATTCTTTAGTTGAATAGTACAAATACTATTAAATTGATCACTACGTGAGCAGAATACACCAACTACCATCGACAATTAAAATGCACCTTTTGACTTTTCCTTTCTCACTTTCAACTACTCTATCATCTTTTTATTTTCTATTTCTAATTTGCCGTCTTAAATCATCCGATGAAATCAACATTTGTACATGTAATTTCAAGCTAATTTTATCTCATAATTTTATATTATGAAATAAATTTTAACTTCTTTAAAACGTGATTGACCCATAAATTTATATTTTACAAAAAAAAAAAATAGATTTATATCTATTCATTATTTATTTATGTAAATAGAATTTATAGTTCATATCACTAATTCTTAAACCATATATATCTTATATAATAATTACTTTCACCAATATAAAATTTGATATTACTTCAAATCAATTCTTACTTTACTATTTATATTCATCAAATTCATTAGTTTTTATCAAATTTATTTACCAATCAATGTTCAATTTTAATTTTTTTATTGAATTAAAGTTTGGTCAATAAATGTTGTATTTCTTAGAATAGTTTTGTCATAGTGTATTATACAATTTTATAAAATTTTGTTTGTTTGGTAAGATTGTATAAAGAATTGAGACAATTTTAATAGTTTTACAACTAATTGAATTTTAGATTTATGAGAAAATATACGTCCAAATTGCATGTCCAAACAAAACTTAATTGTATATCATAATTTCAAATCATGATTTCATATCGCATAGTCAAACGGATCCTAAGAAATACTACCTCACTTAAGAGTTGTTTGCCTATTGTGAGATGAATCAAGATATGAAATCATATGAGATAAAGTTAAAGTTTTTGGACATGTAATTTAATACACCATTACACCTCCAAATAGAAGTATAAAACGATCGTTGTTCAAATATAGATCTCATAGGTAATATGGGTTAGACCCAAGATAAATCATAGTTATTTGCGCTCTTAGTCTAATTATGTACACAAATGGTCACCACAGATGCAAAGATTAATAACGCATAGATTAGTTATGCAAGGATTAGTAATGCAGGGTTTATTTTTATAAAATGTTTGGTTCATTGTTTTCTATCTCATCTTGTGTTTGGATTAAAACTCTATAAAAAGCTTCTTTCTAATTATACCCTTGAATTATTTTTTAATTGGATCAAGGTAGATAATTGTCAGACAATATTAATTTTTAATGGCCTTCTAACTAGCTGTTGACACCCAATTTTGACCGACCTTTAGCAATTTTGGAAATGCTATTCGATTAAATACGTATCTTTTAAAATATGTTGAATTTTAAAATTTTAATCGATTTTGCCTAAAAAATTATATATTTAGTATGCATGCCTTATAAAAATTATGGTAAATACTATTAAAATATTTTTAAATTATTAGTAAAACTCAAAATAATTCAAATGTTTTAAAATTTTAAGTAATTTTGATTATAGTATTTTGTAGTATTTTAATTGGATAGCATTCTTTCAAATTTCCTCAAAATTGTTTAAATGGTAGCTTATTTTATACTAATTCCTTTCACATCTAGCCTCAATCAATTCCAATTGTATTTCATTAATAACCACACTTTCATTTCAATTCTAGCCATTTCTTATTTCAATTATAATCAATTTCAGATTCCATCCAACTCAACTTTTATCCTTAGCCATTCATTTCACTCCGATTTAATCTCAACCGTTCATCGTATTTAAATCAACGGACCAGATGAAATCTTCCTTAACCTTCCTATCTTTAACAACCCAACCTTAACCTAATTCTCATTCTCACTCTTCCTCTTCTTCCTTGAAGAGCAGCTGCCGCCCCCACCCTCTTATTCTCCAGCGAGAACGACGGAGAAGCCAGCTCCACCGGCGAGCAGCCGGCAAGAACCGACCAGTTGACCCCGGCGAACCCCTCTCTCCCTTCTCTCCTCCCTTTCCCCTTCGCCTTCTCCTCTTCGTTCCTCTCTTCTCCTCTTTCGCTGGTGAAGACAAGTAGACCAGCAGCGCCAATAGCAGCCACAACCAGCGAGCAGCAGCTCCAGCCGGCGAGGACAGCCACCAGCAACTCCAGCCGGTGACAGCAACAGCAATAACAACAGCTCCGGTCTACAGCAACTCCAGTGAAGTAGCAGCAGCAGCTTGGCGAGAAAACAGCAGCAACAGCTGCTCTGTCCAGCTGTGACAATAACAGCAACGGCAACGACCAGCACTTCGACCATTGACCAGCAGTGTCAACAGCAGCCTCACGGAACTCCCGGCGAGGACCACCAGCAACACCAATAACAGCTTCGACCAGCAAGGAAGACGAAGCCAGCTGCTCCGACCAGCGAGTCAGCAGCAACAGCAGCGAGCTCCGGCGGACATTTCTTTTGGGATTTCGAGTGTATTTAAGACGGATCTTCGACAGATCCGTCCAGGTTCACTCCTCTTTCCCAATTATCATCTCTTTTCGGCTAATATCTTTCATTTTCGTTTGAGTTTGGTGTGATTTTTACTTGTTTAAGTCTATAGCCAAATCATATTCAAGCATGTTTAGTATATTTTGTTTGGTGTGATGTTTTATTTTTTTTATTTGTTAAGTCTATGACAAATTCATATTCAAGCATGGGTCTAAAATGATGATACAAGCTGATGCATTTTTATTTTTTTTATATACATTTATCTTGTTCTTATATTTTGTGAAAATGAAGTCGGTTCATTGCTTCTATTGTAATCTGCCGATTTGCTATTTAAATTCATGATTATTGCTTTCTTGTGATCTGCCTGAGTTCCAAATTTGTGAGTTTTATTTGATTTAATATGCAGGTCATGATCCTAACCAATGAATTTTATATGTTTCTCTGTTTATATAGTAAATTGTTGTACCTTGAACTATTTTAACTTGATTTCCTCCTTGTAACTTTGATTTAGCAGTATTTAATTGAGAGCTATATTTGTTTTCTCCCTAAAATAATTAACTGATCACTGGAATATATGTCTCCATTCAAATTGAATATGCATACCGATTTATCACCAATATGTATGCAACTATATCAATTCCTCAATTTCCCTTATGTTTGTCTAACTGATTAATCCCTTGATTGCTGCGTCGATTATGTACTTGTTCAAGATTTGCTTTGCTATTGAGGTATGATTTAATTTTTTAGATTATGAATTATTATTCTACCCATGCTTAATGTGATAATCGGCTAGACTCCTGCTTCTACTATGGTAAGTCTTTAAATTAATAAGTAAGGACTGTATTATTTCTTTTCCATAAAATACTAGTGCTGATTTTATATAAATTGATAGATCGCTGTAAATTGATCTCATTGCCGTAATACTCACTTGTTTATTTATGGTAATCTAGCAATAATCAATTATTTGACTTAGGTGGTTATTGCTTTCCTTATGCATGCTAGCCGGCTCTTACCTTATTATTTGTAACTTTAATTATATCCTTGTCTTATTTAGTTGCTCTTATAATTGGTAAAAAAAATAAATTAAAATCTGATTTGGTTCTCCTTTGAAATAAGGAAAATGTCATATTAATTGATTCCTTATATTATTTATTTCCCTTATATGTGCCCCTCTTCTACTATATAAATAGGACCCTTCCCTTCATTACTCACACTCTCACATTCTGGACTTTGCTCATACTTGAATACTAAAAAATATATTGCTCTCTACTCTTAAAAATTAAATTTTCCGGTAAACCTAAAAGCTCCTCTCTACTTGTTATTTTGCTGTGTTCGGGTCTGGATTAAGTGTGGATCTTCATTGCTGATTTCTTTTACTGCATAACTGGTTAGTATCCTTAATACATGTTTAATTTATGTTACTGCATCATCTTAGCCATCTTAAGTCCAAATTGGGTGTTAATAAATAAAAGGAAGCATTCGGGTTAGTTTTCCTATCCCTTTCTTTCTCGATGTGTGATTATATATTCGCCACAACTTGTTTAGTTCTTACATGCCTATATGTTACTTGTGTACATGAAATAATTAATATTATGTGTGTAGCCATATTTTTTTTTTATCATGTTACTATATTAAATCGTCTTATGTGTCATTACTTGCCCGTATTTTTCATTATCCCCTCTAGCAGGTTTTGAGCTTAGAGTTCAAGGTGTTGAAGAGTCTCCTAGAAGCGATTTCTGGACGAGACTATTATGTTTAAGTTTATTTGAATGGTGTAAATATTATTCATTTACTTTTAGTTTGTAATATTTGTATAACTCAAACTCTCTCTATATATATGAAATAACTTGGGGACCGTTTAAGAGGAGGGGGATTTACGTGCTACTTGTTTATTTTATCGTAACTTATTCGTGTTAGAAAGCATGCCTACAGGTTCGTGATTGTTTGGTAGTTCTTATTTAGCAACATCACTTTAGAGCTCATTAAAACAAAATAAAATTATTATTGCCATTAATCACCTATCTAATCTTGTTTGACTATTTTAAATTTAATCATGGGCTTAACTAGTTTAATTGTCTATTGTGTTTGTTTATTCGTCTGGTGATATTTTTTTTTAACAAATAAAATATGGCATATGTCTATTACCGTGTTTTGTAATAAATCACCAACTCTCCTTTTTCTAAGTATATGGAAAAGGAATTTAATTAAGTGCTTAATTACTAATGTGCTCCACCTTAGAAATTTGCTTTAAATACCATGCCTATAGGGATTAGTTAATTTTATATGATATTTGGGTGTAGAAATGTTGCATTTTTTATTTTTATAAATGCTAGATATCAATTAATTGGCTTGAATTAATAAGAGTTTTGATAACCTTGGGTATGTTGATAATCTAGATTCTTAAGCACTATATGTTAATATTTTGTTTCAGCATGCTAATGAACTTAAAATAAAATAAAGTATAAATATGTAAGTGTCGATCTGCCCTAAATATTATTGGTTAATGTGAACTTTATTAATAAATCTCAACATGTTCACACTTAGAAATCATACCTACGGGATAATTAATAAGTTGAGATGTCAATCAGTATATTAATAAATAAAAAGAGTAAAATTCTGTTTTATTTTTAAAATTATAATCTGCTTCCTAGATTGAATCTGGCTCAAATAAGTTAGGTTCTGCTCCGTTCTGCTATTTAAAATACTAATAATTCATTTTGATCCGCTACATGCTTTGCAAATAAAAATATGTCTTGCATTTTGTGATCTATTTGCTAATCACCTAAAATTAACTAATAATTATATTCTGCGTCTCTCTAAAATCTGCTATTTTCAAATTTGCTGACCTAATTAAATCTGCCTCTGTTTTAAATACTTCTGCCCTTAATCTTGACCAACATGTGCTAATAATTAAATAAAATTGGCTACTGCTCTAAAATATTTCCTGCATCTTGGTCATTGTTGTGCTATTTTCTTTAAAATCGTATAATTATTTGTTGCACTTGGGACATTTTCCTGCCACCTAAAATCAATTATTTCTGCATGAATCTGCCACCTTAACATACTGCCCTAATTCAAATATACTCGAAATAAGTAACTTCTGCACTAACAAACTGTTCTTTTGCTTAAAAAATAAATTAAACGATTCACTTTTAGCATGTTAGTTAATAATAGTATAATCTGCTCTAAAAAAAAGTATTTTATGCATCTGTGATCATTCTTCTGCCCTCATTAAAAGTAAATGAATATTTCTGCACTTGTAATATTTTTTGTCCTCTAAATTAATTATATTGATATAATCTTTGTTAATATGTCACACACTTAGCATGCAACCTTTTCACCTTACTTGTGTTTGCTAGCATGTTAATTAAAATCTAGAGGTCAATATGAGACTTATGTGCTAAATGCTCGTCCAAACTGTTTGACTTGGTGTCTAGGTGGGCCTAATTAGAAACATATATTTTGTTTTAGTCTGAACCCACCTTAATAGTAGGCCAATGCCTCTTGGACCTTAAGTGGGGACGATAGACACCTTTTAGAGACGAAAAGCATGCGGTGGTGGGGTAGGGGTAGTTTAGGCCCTATGGATATGATGACATCGACTTAGGCTTAAAGCGACAAACCTTGGTTTTGTTGTCCCTACACGGAAGCCTATCGAAAAAAAAAAAGAAAAAAAAGTCGAGTGCTGATCCACAAAGTCCCTCAGAGTCTCCCTTTCCCTTATCCCTTTACTTGTTTTATACTCATATTTATTTGGGGTAGTTTAATTAAAAAAAAAAGAAGATATTTTCTTATATACTTGTCTACTTTCTATCTTCTCACTACTTCTTCTAAAATTTTATTTGTGCGAATCATTTAGTTTTATGTCATCACATAGTTTTGCATGTTTAATTAAATAACAAATAAATAAATTGATCTTAATTATTTATTATTGGTTATCACCTAGCAAGCATGTTTAAATAACCAATAAATGAAGTGACCTTATTTGCTACTTGTAATCCCCACATAAATTACATGAGATACGGTCGGGACCCACATTTGTGGACCTCGAGGGATGCCTAACACCTTCCCCTCGAGGTAATTTGAACCCTTACCCTGATCTCTGGTTCGTTGACCTTAGTTAGATTAGTTTTAGGTTAGATAGGTGCCCTAACGCGACTTAATTCGTTAGGTGGCGGCTCTTCAATCCTCCAAAGCCCAAAAGAGTTGTTAAGTCGTGCACCAGAACCTGTTTTGAGAAAAACGGGGCGCGACACTAGCTATGAGAAGAAAACTTTTATTGTCATGTTTTGCTACTTTTTCACTTGAATTATTTGAGGATAAATAATTGTCATCTTACTAAATTGATCACTCACAAAATGTCATTTTTCAATTTAAAAAAGATAAACCATCTACTTTTAAAATCGAGAAGACGGTCAACAATGGTAAAATTGAATAAACCATCTACATTTACACATAAAAAATGCAAGTTGTAGTTTTAATATGTATGTAATTTTTTTAATTGTATTATATATCAACTCTCTCTAAATAATTTGTAAGCTAATTTATTTAAATAAATTTACTAGTACAAATATAAATCATAAAATCAAGAAAATAAACAAAATAATTAAAATGATTTGAGGGATATTTTTGTCTTTACATAAACTTATCCCATGATATTATATCCTATGTATTACTAATACCTCCAAATGGAAGGTATTAGTAATACCATGTAGGAGGTATGACTAATTCATGGATTAGTTATACATAGGTCCAAATTCCTACCAAACATAGTACTAAATAATACCTTACATAATACATGGACTCTTTCTTCTAATGTGGCCTACCAAACGACCCTAGTTTCAAACTTAGTTACCTAAGACTCCAATATTTACAACTACCTAAGAGAGTACATATCCTGCAATACCAACCACTATTGAAAAGATAATGTACAAAGTGCAATATTGGACATCTAGGTTCTTTTCCTATGCAGGAAGGGTTCAATTGATCAAAAGGGGTCTTGTTCTCCATTCAGGTGTTCATCATCCCAAAAAAGGATGTCAAATATATATCAAAACACTATACAAGACCTGTTTATGGACAGGGGGAGAAGATGTATCCAGGAAGGCATTGATTGCATGGAAATATTTATGGAGTCTTAGAACTGTAGAAAGGCTCAATTTGCTGGATGTACAGACATGGAACAAGGCTGCCATAAGCAAGTTTCTGTGGAATTTGAGTATGAAGAAAGATAGGTTATGAATGAAATGGATACACATGTACTATGAAAAATAGGGGACCTTATGGGGAGTTCTAGCACCTCAAGCTTCGTGGATGGTGAGGAAAATTCTCCAAGCACACAAAGATCTTGAGACTATTGGCTTGATTGAGGAATACGTCAAACAGATAGATAAGTTCTCTATAAAACAGCTCTATAAAGCTCTCAGACGAGACTACCGGAAAGTGGAGGGGAGAAGATTGATTTGCTACAATGCAACCTGTCCCAACTGAATTTTCATATTATACTTAACATTACAGAATAGGCTGCTCACAAGAGATAAATTAGTTGCATGGGGATGTGTGGAAGATGTACATTGCATCCTTTGTGAAACTATGGATGAGAATCATAATCATCTATTCTTTCGTTATATGTTCTTATTAGTTATTTCAAGTGTGGCGAAAGGTCTTGAGTTGGCAAAATATACATAGGGAGGCTCGAGGATGGGAGGAGGAAACAATTTTGGTAAATACCTACTACAAAGGCAAGCAATCAAGAGCTGTCGTGTATAGGATGACAATGATCGTACGTGTCTGCCTTATTTTGCCAGAGAGGAACCAACAAATTTTTCAAAAGACAATCAGAACTCCTTCAATGCTAGCAAAGCAGGTTGTTCAAGAGGTGCATGTACAGTGCTTGTGGTTGCAAAGATGGTAACAACAAAATAATTCAACATATATAAGATAAAGAGAACTCCATTAAATATGGAAAAAAATACAGATATTTTCTAAAACAACATCCACCAAAAAAGCAGGAAGGTAGCCTCCAACAGAGAATGTAGCTACTTTTCTTATACCATTAAAGAATGTAATTGTTTGATTAAGAGGCTTCTGCAGCTGCATTTGATACCGGAAGTTCCTCACCCTTTGCTTCTTTGGTGTCTGAGCTCTTCTCATCTTTAGCTGATTCCTTGGCTACTTCACTCTGTTCCAAAAGTGTAATTATAAAATCAGTAACGTCAACATAAAATCAAACAATTCTTGTAGTATATATATCTATAATGGTGTTTGTCTGATGTTGTATGAATGGGTATGACAGAAATTTGTATGCATCATTCACTGACTTAAAATCGTGTATTATGTTTTGTTGTTATATTATTGGGACAGGGTGATCAAGGGGAGATTGTTCGTTGGATCTCGGGTTTTTCAATATTTATCATAATTAAAGTTACAGGTAAGATACCTGATTGAGCAAAGATCCGAGAGATTGGTGCTTGTCATCACCATCTTGTGTCACCTCGATGACCTCAGGGGGAGTGGTTGTGGTTTCCTCCTCCTTCCGTTGCTCCGGTGGAGGGGCTGCCATTGCCTCAGCCCTCATGCCTTTTGGTACACTTGCACAAGCTCCCATTTTCTTTAGACTGAAAACTAATTCTCTCTCTCTCTCTCTATCCTCTCACAAACTCAAATATATGTTTGTGAGAGAGAGAAAAGATGAAAGAATGCCAGAAACAGAAAACAATATGACTTTTCAAGGTAATTTCTTGTTTGCCTTTCTCATTCCTAATATATACATGGAATTTAAAATCCGATTTTCTATCTATAACACAGAATATTTTAAGGGAAGTCAATGGTCTCAATCCATGTTAAGGGTGTGTTCAGTACCAAGGAAAATATTTTCTAGTTTCTTATTTATTTTCTTATATTTTAAATATAAACAAAAATTACTATTTGAATATAATCTAGACAAATATTATGGAAGGTGAAGATGGGAGGCAAGCGTGTAGGATGGTGAAGTTGAGCATTATGGGAGAGGGGGGATCATGAAGATGAGGTGTTGAATAGAGGCAGATTTACTAAGACCCAAGGAGTGTCACGGGACACTATTTCGTCGGATAAGTTTATGAAATATATATATTTATTAAATTAATAAAACAATAAACACACTCTTTGACAAAAAAAGTGTGTGTATAGATGAATATGTGCGTCAATTTTGCTAGACGGGTCGTGAGTTCGAATCCAGATGGTATCATTTTGATATTTTGATACATTTTAATTTTGGATAAATTAGCAAACTAGTCAAAATTCCTAACATAATTATTAAAAACAACCATATTTTATAAATATTAGTAAAAATATCAAAATGTCAATATTTTAGAAAATATCTCACCTTAATTATACCTTTTCCAACTCATTCTCTCTCATATGTTTTAAAAAATATATTTTCTCTCTTACTGATTTCTCTCTTCCAACTCTTCTCCATCTTTCAACTTTCACTTTTCTCTCTTTCGATCTTTTCGTTTTTTTCTTCAAAAATTGAAAAATATATCTCTAAAGATATTCACAATTGTTTTTTGTTTAAATTTTTCAAAAATTTGTTTGTAGTTGAGTATTAAATTGACCAATTTTCATTTAGGGTTTGAAATCACAAAATCATTCTCTAATGGCCGAATCTAAGAGGATTACAAGAGGTATACAACTTAATCAACTATTTTCTAGAAATTTTTCATCTTTTAATATATGTATTACTCAAGAAATAGCGGATAATGTAGGATCCGCTGCTATAATGGCGGAAGAGAGACGGTCGAAGAGTTGGTATTTGCATCTTTTTGTATTCTGAATCTTCTGAGAGGTTTCTTAATTTTTGTATTCGTTGTAGTTTTTTGAGTGGCCTGAAGTTTTTTTGTATTCTGAATTTGTTTGTTATGTTGTATTTGGTATTCATTACATAATCTGAGTGGTTGTTGTTTATTGTATTCTGAATCTGATTGGGTAGTTACACTTTTGTATTCATTAAAGAAACTGAGCGGTCTGATGTATTTTGTATTCTGAATTTGTGTGGTATGTTGTATTTTGTATTCTAAATATGTTTGGTATGCTATTTTTTGTATTGTTTAGAGAATCTAAGTGGTTATTTTTTTATTGTATTCTGAATTTGAGTGGGCAGCTACACTTTTGAATTAATTACATAAATTGAGTTGTCTGATATATTATGTATACTGAATTGAAGTGGTATGTTGTATTTTGGTATTCAATATCAAATTCAGTTTACATCTTTGTTGTTTATAGGTTTAACCTTATCTTCATTCCGAATTGTTTATTTGTTTCATTTTGTATTTTATTATAGGCAGCATGATTAAGAGCTTGATGCCAGACTCATTAGTGATAGTGAGACACCTCCGAGGCCTAAACAGACCTCACATAGTTCGGAATGATAATGAAACAATTTGAAATACAATAATGGTTTATTTGTAGTTTTTGCTAATCTTGCTTGATTCTAAACTATTTTGTCTAATATACATTAATCTTTTTGTAGCAGTTTATTTTGCAAAGTCATCGTTTTTAATCTTATGAAGTTTTGATTTATCACTAAAAAGGTTTGACATATATTATAGTATTTCATTAATTGCATATTTTGTATCTCTTCGCAGAATACTAATTACAAATGGTTATGATTTGAAATAAACTAAAACTACTCGGATTCATTTGTGATGTTTCAAATACGGATACAATTTGAGTTGACACGATTATTCCTATACAATTTAATTAAATTTGAATTCATAATGTAAGGCCTAAATTACCAAATTGTAGTCTATTTTTGTATTCATTCCATCTATATTCATCAACAGTTTTTTGTATTTCATTTTGCTCAATTTGTATTTAGGTTTTACTTTATAGGGAAAATGCATAAGTACCCCCTCAGCCTATGCCCGAAATCCCAGAGACACACCTAACCTTTACTAAGGTCCTATTACCCCCCCGAACTTAATTTATCTATAATATTCTACCCCTTTTCGGCCTACGTGGCACTATCCTTGAAAAAAATGTCAACATGCGCTGGGCCCACAAGATAGTGCCACGTAGGCCAAAAAGGGGTAGAATATTACATATAAAATAAGCTCGGGGGGG
>JAJOOF010006285.1:0-20844 GCA_029582545.1 Solanum lignicaule
AAGTTATAAAAATCTCCAAAACAGGAAAACGGGCCTAAAACCCAAACGAACGACCAGGCGACCGAACAGTCAGTGCCAGCAAGTCATAAATGACTTGGAGTCGCTACAGGAACGCTCTAAACGATGAAATGAATTCTTTAATTTAAAAATGACCTGGAGGGTCATTACAGCACCTCTCTACGTGAGGTTAGAAATTTGAATATTATATTTATCTTGTTTTATTTTTCTTTCAAAAATTAGATAACACCCGTCTAAATGGTTATTGGTAACATTTTTGACATTTTAATTAATTTTGGACCTATAATATTAAAATTTTAACGATTTCCACTAATAAGAACCTAAATGTTGAACCGATCAAATTTATATCTTAGATCAACCTTTTTGTAATAATGCTCCCATCATCTCGAAATCCTGGATACGCTAAAACAGGGAGGACTAACAGAGGCGAAGCCATGATTAAGATTTTGGGGGTTCTAAATTTCCTTTACAATAGTCAATCAATTTGTTAGGGGTTGACAGATTAATATACATATATATATAAAATTAATTTTCTAGTACAAATACAAGATTTACGAAAAAGCTATTGGGTTCGTTCGAACCCACAAACCCCACCTAGTTCCGCCTCTGAGGACTAATATGAGATTAATTTAAGAAAGAAGGTGGTGTGGGATTCTCCTTTGTTGTATTAATAACTCATAAGATGGGAATCTAATTGGTGTAAAGACTTGTCATTAAGAGTTAATTTTTTTCAAAAAAGAAAAGGACATGTCATTCAATATGAGACGTGCAAATTAATTTGAGCTAGGGTTAGCGAAATGAAAAATGTATGGACATATCTGTCCCACCCCATAATTATTAATCTAAGATTCCTTATTCCCAGGCTGCACACTATTCTACTCTCACTTTTTTTTTTATAAAAAAAATCAATTACAATGAACTGTATCGTTAATTTTATCGCAAAATAATCCTTACCTAATTAAATAAACTAATTGATGAATAAAATTTATCTATCGTAATTTTTATATTTAGTATAAATAATCAACTAAGCAACTTGTGTAACTCAATTTTAAAATATATGCAATTTCTTCTAATCAAAATGCTGTTATCACTTCTCCAAAGTTATAGCAATATAAGAATATATTAATCCTCCTCAAAAAATTAAAATGATCTAAGTGTTACTTGTTTTGTTATTTATTTATGGGAGTGTCAGTGTAATTATATTATAAAGTATAGGTATATGAATAAGATTCTTTATGTGTACTCCAACTAGAAATATGTACTACTAATATTCCCAAAAAAAATGGATGATTGAATAAAGAATAAAAACATGGAGTGATCTAAACGTCAACACATAATAGACGCCGTTACACTTAAACGTTAAACCCCACCTTCTCCCTTTTGAGGGTCACCCCCTTAAACAAAATTCTTTTATCTCGATAGGGAGAAAAATATATTTTTTAAATTTATTTATTTATATTTGATTCGTAAGTAAGAAAAAAATAAAAAATATTTATATATAATTTAAATAAATATTATGAAAGGTAAAAGTGATTGAAAAGTTATGGGTGATAGGATAGAGACTACGAAAATGGATTGAAGATAAGGTGTTGTCAATCAATATGAAATATTATTTGTAAAATTTGTTTTTTCTACTCATATCAGAAATTTATTTTCCTTATTTTTAAAAACTTCATTTCGCTAAATATAAATTTTAAATCAATGAAAAAGATATTCATCCATGCCGAACACCACCTTAGTCCCCAAAATTTCATCTTTTAGTTGCAGTTGTTAATCCCTCACCAGTCACCCTCCCACCCCAAAACAAACAAACAAAAAAAAGTTTAATCATTTTGTGGATAATTTTAAGTAGACATACTTGTAGAATACTATTTACTTTAACGTATGCAAAACTTGCCAGATATGAAATTATCACTTATAACCCAAGAAAAAAACAACTTTAAAGAATTACATCTAACAAATTGCACTGTTTATTATTTTTTTGGTAAATAGGATAGTTATTATATATATATACCATATACCATACCAAATGCTATAATATCAAAATTGTGGTGTTACAAATTTCAATATGGTATGATAATTCGGTACCATACCATTTCCACGCCTACTCCAACTAACAACCTTTTATTTTATCACACACACACACATATATATGTGTATGTGTGTGTGTGATAAAATAAAAGGTTGTTAGATGGAGTAGGCGTGGAAATGGTATGGTATATACCGAATTATCATACCATATTGAAATTTATAACACCGCAATTTTGATATTATAGCATTTGGTATATATATATATATATGTGTGTGTGTGTGTGTGTGTGTGTGTGTGTGTGTGTGTGTGCGTGCGTGTGTGTGATAAAATAAAAGGTTGTTAGTTGGAGTAGGCGTGGACATGGTATGGTATATACCGAATTATCATACCATATTGAAATTTGTAACACCGCAATTTTGATATTATAGCATTTGGTATGGTATATGGTGGACATTTTAATTTTTTTGGTATTCGATGTGGTATTTGGTATTTAGAAACAATATACCGAAATATCAAATATCATACCGAAGTATATAGTCAAATTCTAAGCATTTAGTATACAATATACTAATACTATGTTGCATATTGTATAGTCTACCGTATGTTTCTTGTCCAGATCATACACCTTGTAACCCTTATGATATAAATCATACCGAAGGTGTATGTTTCTTGTCCAGATCATACACCTTGTAACCCTTCTGATATAAACCATACCCTAATAAGACACATTTTACAGCCCTGACACTGAATTTATCTTGTCTAGGCAAAACAATGACATAACATAGGTAACCAATGACTTTCAAGTGAGACAAAGAGGGTATTCGACCATAAAGCATTTCAAAGGTGATTTATCTTGCAAAACAGTAGTGGGTATGTATTGAGTAAGTATACAGCTGCTTCAACACAACAATCCTAGAATTTTGATGGCAAATTTCCTTAGAATTTAATGGCCTTGACTGTCTCTAAGATATGTCCATGACTCTGTTCCACCACTCCATTTTGTTGTGGAGTGTATGGACAAGAGTTTTGGTGCAGAATGCCATGAGCTTTGAATAATTCACCACAAATGGCATTGAAAAACTCTGACCCATTGTCAGTTCCGAAGGTTTTGACATGTTTCTCAAACTGATTCAAAATCATAGCAATAAAAGCTTTGAGTACACTAAATACATCAGATTTTACTCTGAGCAAAAAAATCCAAGTCCATTTAGAGTAATCATCCACTAGAGTAAGAAAATCGTTCATGCCATTATAGGTAGTGGCCTTGTAAGGTCCCCAAACATCCATGTGAATCAATTCAAAACAAGCAACAAATTTTGTTAAACTATGATTAAAAGGAAGTCTAGCCTGCCTGGCCATGGGGAATATATCACATTGGCCTAATACAAAAGTGCATATATTGAGGACTTGTAATGGTACATGCATGCCCCATTCTTCTATGCCAGACATCCGAGTTTAGTATCTCCTGTGCAATAAAGAGATTGACTGGTAATTTAGTATCTCTTATCCCAAATAGACTATATATAAGAAAAGTTTTCCTAATACAAGTAATTTTTAGATTATTTGCTTTCCAAAAACTAACAAAATAGGATTCCTTTTACTCATTTTTTTTTTTTTGCTAATTTGTCAATAAATCTATTTTGCTCATTAAAGTTGTGCGACATTCTTGAATCATTCTTACGTGTGTATTGACCCTTAGAAATCCTTTTAAATTGATCATTATAGAATTGTTGATGAAATATTTTACACATTTACGAATTTTCTTTTATCACAATAGAATCAGTCATTACTCCAATAAATTTTGGAGAGAAAGCTAAAGATTACTAAGGCTTTTGTTTGAGATCCTAACAGTCAAAGTTTCCAAAATATATTATATATTTACCTAGTGAAAACAAGTAACACGAACTTCTTATATGTGTAGTTATATTTTATGGCTATACTATATTTTATAAGAGAAAAAAAATTTAACTTCAAGAATCAAATTAACAAGATCTCATCCATTCATTTTAATATATCATCTTGATTTTTATTATCAAAAATCTTATTAACAATTATAAAAATTTAAATAATTTAATTCAAAGTTCTAAATTTTTTTAAAAAGATCTATTATTGAAAATATAATTTTCACTCTTTTGAATAAAGATTTAGTTTGCTTATGGTAAATATTTTTTATTAAATAAAATATTTAATTATAACTCATATTATTACATAATTAAGATAAATTTGGAGGGACAATTTAGACCATTGAAATTGGGGAATCTAAAGAGATAAAATATGCGACGACACGAAATATACCTTTCAGGTTATTTATATACGCCTTTCTTTCTTTTCTGTCAAAACCCGGCGTTGTTTAACAGAATCTTCTCCTTCTTACGCCCCACTCCCCCTTATACCCCCTACCCCTCCACTTTCCCTTCTTTTCTTTTCTCCACTCTTCTTTTCTCTCTTTATATATATATATATATAGAGAGAATTAATTATCTTCTCTCCTTAATTTCTTGGGGTTCCATTTTTGTCGATTCTGAGAGCAACTGAAGCAATAAGATTCAATTTTTTTGTTTGTTGTAAAGATCTAATCTGAGATAGTGGAAGATCTGGAGAAATGGGTTCGATCCCAGCAGAATTGAGCTTAGATTGTAGACCTAGTTTTATTCCCAAATCTATTACCGATTTTCTTCGACAACTTTCTTTGATCCGTAATGTTCCTGATAAACTATCACAGATTGATGATTATATCACCAGACTTGAAGATGAAATGAGGAAAATCGATGCCTTCAAACGAGAGCTTCCCCTTTCTGTTCTTCTTGTTAAAGATGGTTAGTTTCTATTTTTTTTTTCTTTAGTTTTTTCATCAATTATAGTGATGGGTACGATGTTTACTGTGTTAATCAACTTCCGATGCTTTTGGGTATTGATTATTTTGAGTAATTTTTTGTGGGTAATGTTTTATTTGTCATGTTTTCCGTTATTGATGATTTTCGACTGTTTTTTCTTTGAGCTGAGGGTCTAGGTAGTGGTGAGGTGTGTGTATACTTTACTCTTCTCAGACCCCACTTTGTGAGATTACGCTGGATATGTTGTTGTTGTTGTTGTTGTTATTTCATTTGTCAATTGTCATGCAGTTTGGGGAAGAAAGTTGATGTTCGAAGATTGTAATTGTGTATATGTTGTTGTTTGTTTATGAGAAGTATTGTGAATGGAAGGATTGAGGGTGTTAATTATTTTCCCTTTGGTGATGGTTGTTACTGCAGCGATTGTAGCTCTAAGAGAAGAATCAATGCAATATAGAAAATCGAGAACAGAACCAGTATTGGAAGAATTTATCCCACTGAAGAAGAGTTCCCATGAAGATACTAAAGCTGAAATTATTAAAGATAAGGATAGTAGAGAAAAGATGAGCTGGATGAGCTCTGTTCAGCTCTGGAACAGTGAATCTCACTGCGAAAATACTGATGAAATGATTAATAAACAACCATCTAAATCAGAATTGAAAGTGGTGAGAACCTAACTGACTTGATTTTCTTATTATAGACATTGAATTTCTCAGATTGTTTCGTGTTCATATTTGCTGATCATTGCGTTTAACTCTTTGTTAGGATACTCAGCGATCTCCTGAAGAAGGAAATAGTTCAGTAACTGAAGATCCATTCCAATCTTGTAAAACCATGAATGTGGGAAAGGCATTTTCAGTACCTTTCAAGGGGTATTCTGGTTTCTCAGTGACAGCGGTTAGGAAGGACAATAAAGATGAACTACCAGGATTATCACTTCATACTCCTGGAATTACAAAGCTGAGGGAGGATACTGTGACTAGTGGTTTGAATTCGAAACACAATGGTAGCAGAGGTGGATTATCTAGTGTAGCAGGTTGCCAATCAAATATAAGGACTGGATCACTGGCTCAGCAGCAGTCTTCTAGAAAGCAAAGAAGATGCTGGTCACCAGAATTGCATAGGCGATTTGTTGATGCACTACAACAACTTGGGGGTTCACAAGGTTTGAACTTTATTCTATTGATGTGACTTTGTTTGCAAGAATGTGAATTAGGAGAATTTAACTCTTGATTATTGTATGGACTATTGGAGCCCTGTGTACATTTTCATGAATGCATGATTTACAGAAGTTAGGAAATCGACGTCTTTTCTATACTGGAAGTATAGTCCTCTAGTGAAACTATATATAAAATGATATGCGAATAGCTGCCAGAATCTTGAAACAGCATTGAATTAAACATTTCCAGATTAGTTGTTCTGTTAGTTTTCAACTCTTGCTCATAATCATTCCGACTTGTTTGCAGTTGCAACTCCTAAGCAGATTAGAGACCTTATGCAAGTGGATGGCCTAACCAATGATGAAGTAAAGAGTCATTTGCAGGTGAGTTTGAACTCATACTATTTTGTGAAGTACCATTATGTCTTTGTTTATGAATTGACCATATTAATAAATACGTTTATATGATTTCAGAAATACAGGCTTCATACACGAAGAGTTCCAAATTCACAGACTCAACCAGCAAATCAGTCTGGTGTGGCTCTAGGAAATTTATGGATGTCCCAAGGCCAATATGGGGAATCCTCAAAGCAGAGCAGTTCACAATCTGGTTCCCCTCAGGGTCCTCTACACTTGGCTGGTAGTTGCGGAGGTACTTCCACGACTGTGGGTGATAGCATGGAAGAAGAAGATGATGTAAAATCCGAGAATCACAGCTGGAAAAACCATGTTCTCACCTCTGGAAAGATTGATGTATAGATCTCCACCATGAATTTTGCAGATAAGATACATTGGAGAAATTAATTACCATAAATCGATACCCTATATTATACTTATATATAAATCTTGAGAGAGATGTGAAATTTTGCAGGATTAGATCTCCTTTTTTTTTTGTCTGTGCATTTCGAACCGTGTTCTAGTTATTTGTTGTTTCAGTATAAGGAACTTGAATTTTAAGTCCCAACACTTGAGAAATGAAAGAGCAGTGCCTCTCTGGTATCAACTACTATTACTACTTGTTTTAAGTTTCTGTTAAGAATTCTTATCATTGCACTTCAATTTCTTGATGTTTTAACTTTTAATGATATCAGGTTTAGTTGACTTATTCTTCTCCAAAGACTTCTAACATATACTATATTATCTTTGTGAATAGATTTCTTTGATCTAAAGAAATATGTGGAATTTTTTTTTTTTCCTTTAAGAAAGTGGAACATAGATGTCTTCTAAGATTAGGCAAGACGAAAATCACCAAACAATAGCTTTTGTCTTCCACAAGACAAGGTCTTGGTCTATATTCAAAATCTTGAAATTATGACTTAGTCTGTGTCTAGACCCCGCTTCGCTCGTGGGATTTCACTAGATATGTGTGGTGTGACTTGAGAAAATCAGACCAGTTACTCAATTCAAGAACAAAAAAAAAGAACAGAAGCATCTTGTATTAGTTAGTGTCAAATATTGAAATTCATTTCTCAATCATGATTTCAGGGGGCTGTTTTATGTGGATCAAAAATTAATTTGTATAGCAGGTATGACCTGTTAGGGATATTTCCAATTATATCTAACTAATAATATTATTAAATAAATATCTAGGTTCATGTTCTTGAAGAATCATCAGATATCTTGTGAAGTAAAATAGACAAGGCAAGATTTGGTCTTATCCTCTGTAAGATACTCCCTATTATAAATATATCATAAATTAAATATGCTGTCTGTTTTCTCATTTATTACAAGCATTAGGTAGTTCCCTTATTTTCTATTTAAAAAAAATAATTATTATATGGACCACTTTTAGTCCTCCATGACTGGTGTAAAACAAACACTTGTAGACATCAAGAAAGGAATCTAGCATTTTTTTTGAAAAAATAATTCATCATGCAACTAAAAAAGAAAGAGGAATCAAGAGAAAAAGGACAATGAGAAAGATGATAAACAAGAAGCAAATTGGTGTAGAAAAAAAAGAGGAGAATCTATATACATACATATAAAGGCAAAGAAAGAATAGTCCAAATTAATAGATGGAGTTTAGTTGAAGGATATGTGATTCTATTCAATGTTCAACAAAAAATCTTGTGGGGTGTCCTAAAAAGAACAATTTTTTCTTGGCTCAAAAATATTCCTTCCTCTGAGTCAGAGCAATCACATGAAATTAATGTGTTGTATGAAAAAAATAAAATGGGGAGGATGAGAATTACTCCCTCTGTATATCTTTACTTGTCCACTATGCTATTTTAGAATGTCCTACAATACTTATTCAGTTTATAAAATTAATGAATAAATTACCATATTGTGTCTATTTTACCCTTCTTATTAAATATTATTCATTTTTCAATATTTATATGACTTATATTTATAAGGGTGATTAGGTAAAATTATCCTTCTCTTCTTAATCTCTATGTCAAATTAATCGTAAACAACTACTATTAAACCGAGGTAGTAGTTCTCTGACTTATTTCACTTGAGAAAAAATAAATCTAAACCATAAATATATTTTTTATCCTAGATGTTTATTACTCCTTTTGTTTCGAATTAAGGGTATCTTCAATCCTACACTTCATTTTACTCTTCAAATATAGAGTTCTCTATTTTTTCAGACAAACAACTCCAACCCAATTCTCTATTTTTACTCTCTAAAAAAAAATTCTCTCTCCTTAATATTATTATTATTATTATTTCTATTTCATTCTTATTTTCTTATTTCATAATATAAATCCTTTATTTATTTTTTCAATAATTATTTTATATAATTTTCATGTGATATATTTTTTCAAATTTTTTATTTAATATAAAATTATATTTTATTCAAATTTTTTAAGTAACATAAATTGCAAGAAAATATTATATAATATACAAATTAATGGACAAATTCAAATAAAAGTGAAATACAATTACATAAACACTCAATTTTCGAAATTATTATGTTGCTCCCATAAATTCTCTATTAATGCATTGAGGAGTTCAAAATGAGCATTTTTATCCTTAATTTTTTTTATGTCTAGATAAAAATTATTCAAACCGGAGATTTTCATCTACCACTATTTTTGTCGTTGGAGTTGGAGCCTCTACGGCATCTAAAATTGGTGCATTAAGATCACGTTCATCGTCAATTATCATGTTGTGTAGTATATACATGAGTCATTATATCATGTAGAACTTCCTTTCTTAAAAAACGTGACGGTCCTGCAATAATTGCAAAACGTGATTGCAAAACTTCGAATGCACGTTCAACATCATTTCAGCATGATTCTTGTTTCATCGCGAAATTAATTATTATGTTATATATTAAATTTTATCTTGTATTTAAATTATTATGTTATGTATTGTATTGTTATCTTGTATTTAAATTATTATATTATGTATTGTATTTTCAAATTAAATTTTGCATCTTATCATTTTAATTTTGTGTATCCTTTATAGTGAAAATTAATAATAAAATCAAATTATATTATTGACGAAAATGAAAAAAAATTAAAATACTATTAATTCGGGATGGAAGTAGTATATATTAAATAATATATTTTTTAAAATACTATATTACATTTAAAAAGAATTGTGAATATTAGACATTTAATTAATGACATTATATGCAAAATAATATGTTAATTAGAAAGTAATAGAAATAATAATAAAACAATCAAAAAGTGAAATAGAGAGTGTGAATAGTAGTTCTCCAAATTTGGAGAACTACTATTCACCTCTCTAAATATGAAGAATAGAGAGTGATATAGAGATGGGTTGGAGTGCCCATTCTCTATTTTACGCTCCAAATATAATAGAGATGGGTTGGAGATGGTCTAATCACTTTCCGATGAAGTTTCTTCGATTAAAGTTTATCTCAAGCCAGCATTATCAAAAATAATTTTTTTTCTCAAAAATAAAAAGAATTCGAAAACTAAGATGTGTGTATATATATATATATATCCAAAGAGTGTGACAAAAAAGGTCAGTTTCAGCAGCAAAATAATAGAGAAAGAATCTTTATGTACAAGATATGGTTAGTGTGCCCACATAGATTTCTTAATTATTTACCACTATTTGGTGAAAAAGATCTGAGTGAAAATATATAATCCTCTAATAAAATAACCGACACTCTTATAACTATGATTTACTTGAGCGTAATTTACTATCATATTTTATGTAGTTTTGAATAAATAGCAACTGTTTTTCTTCAAAAATATCAAGAAAACGTTATATGAATTCTTACAATCAATTAAGAAGATGTATAAATCCTCGTACATTAAAGTAAGCTATTTTTTTAGTGGAGGAAAAATACAAATTCTCATTTATGAATTTTATCGACACGTGATTGTGTCTGAACATTTTTGGATCATTAATTTCTCCAAAGATTATAAATTGATCGTAGAATGAATACATTTCATTTAATATTTACAGTAATATTAATTTCAAAATAATTGAATTGTTAGGGTGTTTCAATTTCACACTTTTCCATTCGTCCTTATTGATTATTGTCAAATTAATCTTTAGAATAATTCAAAACAATTAAAGTTTCTTAAATTCATTACATAGAAAATCCAAATAAAAAGTTAAAAATAGAAGAATATTATAAAAGTGGTCTTGAAGATAGAACAATTGAATTAATTTGAAATGTGAAAAAATGTCTCAACAATCAGTTACTCCCTCCGTTTCACAAAGAATGACCTGGTTTGACTTGGCACGGAGTTTAAGTAAATAAAGAAGACTTTTGAATCTTGTGGTCCTAAATTAAAGTTATGTCAAATGTACAAAATTGTCCTTAGTCTTGTGGTCTTAAACATGCCACGTGGAAAGCAAAAAGTAAAATGTTTCCAAAAAAGGAAAGAGGTCATTCTTTTTTAAACTGACTAAAAAGAAAAGGAGGTCATTCTTTGTGAAACGGAGAGAATATTTTGAAATGGGGAGAGTAATCATTACTCCCTATGAAGTATGAACTCTTTTACTTGTCCAAAGTTGACTTTTTACTTGTCATTTTTAACAAATCAAGAAATGATAAAAAATTTTTACCTATTATATCATTAATTTATTTAGAGAGTTAATGTTTTCGAAACAAGTAGACTCTCATTAATGAATAAATTGATTTTGAAATTCTATCAATTAATAGAGATAAAATGATATAGGAGTATTTATTATGTCAATTATTATTTTCTTAATAGATGTGTCAAGTCAAAAATAAATAACTAAATATAGAGTATTTAATAGTTTAAGTAGACCTGTGATAACATGTAATGATGCAATGGTTAAAAACATACTTGAAAATTATTTATCTTTTCGTTGATCTAATATTTTAACTAGTTTTTTTTTTTTAAATTATTAAAACACACATGGAAGTATTTTTTTAAAATATAAACGAAGTAATAGTTTAGATAAGTAAAGAGAATAATTGATAGTTAAAATCTGAAATTCGTATAAAAATCTTATTTTAAATTTGTTTTTGATCATTTGTTCTTCTATTTATCTTTTAATATGGTGAATTTTTTTAGACACGTGAAGCGGTGAATTATCAGTATAGTGATTGGAGGTGTTCCTTACCTCTCTTGAATAGATACTCTTTTAATATAATTGCCAAGAAAAAATATTTGTAAAATCAATTTAAGTAGGACAAGTTATCTCATGATCTCTTACTCAACTATCTAATTTCAACTCATATTATTCCAAACAATCTTTTAAATAATTATATAGGCACTTTACTTAAAATCTATCATTTTAATTCAACTTGCTTATACAACATTGTTGGATATGAATTAATGTCAAAATTGCTCTTCAACTTGCCAATTTGCTTAAATATTAACATTTTATAATTCTGCTTCTTTCATCTGATTGCTTAGTGTCTGATATTTATTTTAGACTCTATTAATTTATATTTTAAGAGTAAAACACTTTTTATAAAATCGTAAAAAAGTTCTCCCATATTTCCAAATCGTGAAAGAGTGACCCAACTAGGTTGAGGTCAAATCCATAAGAAATATGGGACAAGAAAATAAATAAATAAATGAATAAACAACTCTTCCATTAAGAAATAGGCAAAAAATGGTTTTGTTATTATTTGTGCCTCTTCATCATTCTTGACCTCTATCCACCAAACAAGTCGTTATCGTACTTTCAGAATTGTTAAGAATATCTTTTTTATGTAGCCTTATCACTTTATTGTTTAATTCACATTATAAAATGTTAGCTTGAAATTAGGTGCAAACAAACTGGCATGTTACATCAACTTCACTATCTATTCATTGTGAAATAGCTTATTTAACAAAAAAAATAATAATCAATAAATAAAGAACATTAGCTAGGCAACGTGACTTTATGATAATGATTAATCATTATATATAAAAAATGATTAATATATTCAAACATTTTAACATCTTTATGAAAGTCGAGAGGATATGTTATTTTGTCAACTTATAATTGTCGTTGGTGTTAAAATAGCCAATCTTTTTTCTAATGGACAATCTTCATTTTTTTTTAAAATGAGAAGGGTATTTGACAAACATATAAGAGTAAAAACATATAGATATTATATTTTCTGACAAACTTATAATAGTAAATTAAAATCTAGACAATCTTCTGAAAACATTTTTGAAGATAAGTTTCATGAGAAAAATTATATCGAAACAAACCATAACAATAATAGATCTAGCATAATTTTACAATGTCCAATTCGTGTGAAGGGAGAGTGGTGTGATGCCTACGCAGATTTGCCCCTACCTTGTGAGTTGTGAAGATAGAGAGGTTATTTTCGATGGACTCTTGGCTCAAGTACCACATATACTAGACGTGTCAAAAATGAGCCCAACTATAACTAACCCGCCCATAATTTTAAGGGCTTGACTTAAGATAATTTGATTGGGTTCAATCTCAACAAGCCTTAACCCATTTCAAAAAAATCATCAATTGAGCCCAATTTAATCTCCAATTTCAACCCGTTTTAAGACTATTTATTTGCATTGATTTAATGTATGTTCCTATACTGAAGGTATGAATTACTATCTTATTTTATATCTTTTAGGATTTTATCCATCCATTTGCAACTTTTTTTTTAAAAAAAAAATCTTTAGTTGAAATTCAAATTGTGGTTATAAAATTTAAATAACAATATATTAAAATTATCGAGATTAAACGGGTCAAATTGTGCGGATCAAGACCCAACCCGTTTTTAAGCCCATTTGAGCCCAAACAATCTTGGGCAGTTCAGAACCCAACTCAATTTCAATTTCATCCCATTTTAATATCTTCAATTTCAATTCAACCCGCCTATTCAACACCCCTAGCATATACAAAACAATTATAAAAAAAAATACATGAAGAAGTTATATGAAAAAATAATGGAGAACAAATTGCATATGGGCTTGAAATGTTATTATCCTAAGTGATCACAATAATAGTCCTAAGTTGGAAAATAGCGCTTCCTTGAATAGTAAAGAGAACTTGGAAGGGAATGATCTTGGACTTGCACATGGGCTTTCAGAAAAAGAAAAAAAAAAAAAAAAAAAGAGCCCATAAGAATATCAAGTTGAGTAATTCTCCTATTCCTTCCCAAAATTAGAGTAGACAAAATCAAGGGAGATTCATTTTAAATAATTCGTTCAACTTGCTCATGCTTAAATGGGTTGAATGCAAAAATGCTCATTAATAAATTCACCCTCTCCGGACCTTTCTTATGAAATCACACCGTATTATTATTGTTGACGTTACATATGTAAAAATTAATCAAGTCATTCAGAATTATGTTAATTTGAAATCAATTCGCTATATAATTAAAGAAAATATAATAATATTCACATTTTTTCTTTAAAATTAAAAATATAAAGGGCGTCAAATTTGAATCTTGTCATGTGAATTGGGTTATAACCCGTTATCTTGACTCATTTTTGTCCAAAAGTGAATTGTGCATGGGTTATAGGATACAATCTGTTTATTGATCTGACACGTTTTAAAGTGCCTAAATTTGATTCAATCTTTGGACATTCTTTCTTCTAATAAAAAAAAAATTCATATCACTAGACAAAAGTGTATTTTAATTTTATTTCTAAAAGAGATGTTTTTATGAATAAGTTGAGTGAGTGGCTATAGGATCAAGAATAAATGCATGCAGTTAGGAAAGGTCGGAATAAATAATTGGTCAAATGTTAGTTAACTTGTGGAGAGAGTGTACCAATTTTGTCGCTCCACCATTCAACTAGATCAATGGAAAGAGAAAACAAACACTATGATATGAATGAATATACTTTGTTCATAAATCTTGAAGAAAATTAATTCTAAGTTACTAAAAAAAGAAAAGAATATGGCACAATTGCAACCTGAAAGAGTTGTTGAAGAATGTATTCAAGAAAGTAGTACAACACCACATTTTGAAGCTAAGAATAGCAATAAGGAGGATAGTGCATGTTTCAAATTTAATGTGCAAGCACCTGAATTTGTACCAAGATCTCATAATACAACAACTCCAATTTCAAGTTATTTTTACCCATATTTTCAGTATCTTTCTGGGGGTAATACTACTTCTGATTGGTTATATGTTGCTGATCAAGACACTCTTTCTTATGTTCCTAATCAAAATTTCTCTGCGTTGCTTCAAAAAGATGTTCTTCCTGAAGATGTCAAGAACAAGATCATTAAACAGGTCTCTTTTCATCTCTCACTCCATTCTCATGATTTTTTTAACTTAAAACCTCTGTTTCATGATCTAGGTTGAATATCAACTTAGTGACATGAGCTTGCTGGCAAATGAGAACTTATTGAGACAGATGAATAAGGACCTTGAAGGCTTTGGTCAGTATTAAAAAACGTTAGTATTTCTTATTCTGTATTTGAATGTCTTTTGATTTATATTATGACCTCAGTCCCAATTTCCTCTGTTTCCGCTACGAAGAAAATCAAGTCCCTCATAACTAACCAGCAGACACTTGCTCATGCCCTCCTGTCCTCTACAAAACTGGTACATTTATAAACTTTTTTTTAATTTGAATTTATGAACATCGATAAACGACTCAGTTTTTCTATACTGAAGATTGTAAGCAATGATGGCAAGAAGGTTAAAAGAAGAATTCCATTTACTGATAAGGATAAAGAGGATTTGCAGGTATACATATTTTCTCATATAAGATTTGCACTCTAATTTTGATTAGTTTCATATTTTTATGCTTTGGGGCTTCCTACTTTTAGTTACGCACAGTTGTTGCTGAGAATTTACCAGATGATCACTCCCATCACAACATTGAGAAAATATTCAAGGTAGCTGGAAGGTGATATTTTTACCCCTTTTGTCCATATTTTTCATCCACTTAACTGTGTTTATTCTATAGCAAATTGAACTAACTTGTTATATTTCCAATTCAAGTGTCAAAACCATCCGTGTATGTCATCCCCAGGATCCAAACTTGTCGCGTACTAGAGGAGACATTGGCATTAGCAACAAGGTATTAAAAGACTAACTCGAAACTAAATTTCAGTCATTAACAGATTACTCTGATCCACTCATTCTTTTTTTTTTTTTGGTTCTTGTTAATATTGAAGCTCCATGCACTGATTGAGTTTGAGAATCCTGAAGCAGCTGAGAGAGCAGTATGTGGATACATTTTTAAGATTAATTTAAGTTCTTGAGTTTAGTCGCTTTACTTTTTATTCATTTTGAATTTGATCAGGTTGAGAAGTTAAATGATGAAAGGAATTGGAGAAAAGGCCTAAGAGTGAGGTTACTCCTCAGACGTTCAGTAAGTCTCATCCTATCAGTTTTGCTTCACAGTTCTCCAATTTTCTCGAATAGTTGTTATGAATTGTTTCGTTGAAATTGCAGCCAAAGTCTATACTAAAGATCAGAAAGTGTGAATTTGAAGGATGTTTTGATGATGAAGATGAACTGCCCTCTGAAGACTCTGATAGCAATAATGTAAGTAATGTGATTGTTTATTATTAAGGATTTAACTTATATACAGTGTCGACACTATATTAATAATCGTGGTATTAAAAATGTTAGGTTGAAGAGGGTGTAGGATCAGCCAAGAAAGCATGGAACAAAGGACGTGGGAAATTAAGAATGCGTCCTCAAATTCATGGTGGTCGAGGCCTACTTGCTGCACTTCCACAAAGCAGCTCAGGTTTAGGTGAAGGACCAGTGAGACAAGTTACAAAAGGGCCAAGAATGCCCGATGGAACGAGAGGTTTCACCATGGGAAGAGGGAAGCCTCTCACAGCTACTGTTATATCCGGAGTACATGTTGCCTAATTGGAAATTTCATCAATTTTAGTTCCCCTTTGGTTAGTCTCAAAGAAACATTTTGGACTTCAGAGTTTTTGAGAGTCAAGGAAATAATGTTATGTTCCACTTTTATGCAGTGATTTTTGAGCATTCATTCATTTTACAAAAGTGTATATAGGTTTTATAAGTCTGCGCTTTGAGACTATTTATAACTTGTGTTTTTTGTTCTGGAATCTGAGATTTGATTCTACTTATTTTTGCATTATTGACAGATTATCCACCATTTATATTCTTTTGATTCATTTCAGTTCAATATATAATTGTTGGCATAAATTATGATTATTGATTCATGTGAACTTAGAGAGAGATCGAGCAAAATGAGACCATTTTTATTTTGCCTTTTATCAACGTGCATTAGTTTAGAACTTTTCTATAACATTACGATATTTTTTAGTCGATATATAATAATAGCAAGATATTTTTATTATTAACATGAAACATTGACTTCACAAGAAAACATAATTATTATAGTGATTGTTATTATAGAGAGTAATTGTTGTATATAGACAAGTGTGGTTGTGTATTATCTTAAACTCTACGAATTGAATATAAAATTACTATCGTCACTTGACAGTATCTGTATTCAAAGTAGTAAATAAAAAATGTAGAAGAGAGAGACAAAAATATACCAAGCCCATAAGTTGTTTATATGTCCTTAAAAGAATTATTATCGGTTCATTATTGCTAAGGATTTAAGTTGTTTCCTTCCTTCAAGGATACGATAAAAAAAAATATCTCTGTAACAGTGACCATATAAATTACAAACATGGAGGAGATATGTAGTTTATTAATGTGATATTTTAGGATATTTTATAAAAAAAATTATGAATTATGATTTGCTCATTTAGTAAGTTTGTATAAAAGTAAGTAAATTTTTTACAAGTTAAAAGATTTTTATGTTTATTAAACATTATTTAACTTTAAAAATCTAAATGATATATCCAAACAAAATTTTAACTCCAAACTACCCTGATTAAAATCACTAATAAAAAATCATTTTCAAACGGGTTAGGGGCCTTATGAAAGTAAACGTAAATACAGGAGAGACATATAACCACCGGAGAAGAAAAGACTCCGGCAGCTTTCGAAAACCAATAAATTGGACATATTGAATTTCAGAAATTAATAGTTCAACAATGGCCCATTAGCTCAGTTGGTTAGAGCGTCGTGCTAATAACGCGAAGGTCGCAGGTTCGAGACCTGCATGGGCCATTTTTTTTTTTTGTTTGCTCATTACTCGAGTTAGGGTTGATGTCTCAGATTACACAAAACCTTTCTTCTGGATTTCAATTTTCTTCAATAAAAAAAAAAGACTTTATATTGTGTTAGGATTAGATTTCTCGTAGTCACTCAACTAATAGGATTATATCTTAAAAAACACCTTTCCTCTATATTCCAATTCTCTTCAACAACAACAAAAAAATATTTGAGTGAGCATATGAGAAATCAACGTTTCTTCTGAGATTCATTGTTCTAATAATCCCTTTAACCGGCACTCCAATAGAATATGACATCTTGGCCTTTTGTGGGATGAAGAATTGCACTCAGAATTAAGCTATAAAAAGTGGTGCACGCACGCTTTGTCTATACATTTTTCTATGATAATGTTTATGCATATATAATACCAACAGGCAGGGGGTGACCTAGAGTCTGCCGAGGGGTTTCACCCGAACCCCCTCGGCAAAAAATTACGTTGTATATTTAAGGTATTTTTATGTTTATTTATTAATTTTGAACCTTTTGAATATAAGATTAGAGGTTGGTTTAGTGGTTGAGGGGTTCAAACCTCAAATCTCAAGCACTGCTCTTTTTTTTTCCGAACCCCCTTAATGAAAATCCTGGATCCGCCACTGCCAACAGATATATACTTGTTAGTATATCTTGTCTTCTCCACTATTTATTAAAGATAATAGAATACAGTGGCAATGACAGTATCCTGCATTATTTCTACTGAATGGAATTTTCAGCACATGTTCAAATCTCTTATTTTAGTTTCTGTCTCATTTGAAAAGTGGACATTCATGTTAATTCTGTCTTATTCTCAACTGTGTTATTATTTAAAAAATACTTTTGTAGTGATCACCACTTCAAGTACATCGAACAATGGCTGATTAGGTCATAGCTATCCAAGTTTGTCATTCTCTAATTTAATTTGTTGAATGAAGCCATCTGATTTAGAGCTAGGACTTGCTTTTGTAGCGAAGAAAAAGACGTGTCTGTGACATAAATCTGGATTAAGTAAGGACTATATGGTAGTATATATACTAATATTGATACATGTAAATATGCTTTCATTGATTTTGATTGCTGTCAATAGCATGTTCTTTTGTGTTATAATTTGAAGTCTGTTTCTTTGTAGAAGAAAGCTAACTAAGATAACAATTGTTAGTTGAATGACCATATGAGAAATCAGCCCGGAAGGTACAAAAATGATACTTAGAAAACTATGCAGTTTTGATAGGGTAATCCAAAATTACCAAAACATCTATTTGATCCAAGGAATTCACCAACATGATTTCAGGTACAGCTCCTGTGACCTGATTCAAAGTGATTGCTTGCTTTCGCAGTGCTGTCATTTGGTTTCTGAATGGCTTACAACTTGAATTAATCCGTCTTCAAAAACAATATCTTGAAATATTCAATTTTGTCATCAGTAACTCAAAAGTTTAACACTGTTTTATTTCCAGACTTGTCTTGTTATTCCGCGGATATACACTGTTCCATTGAAGTCATAAGTGCTTTGATTGACATGCACTTTCATCTCTCAGTGGTTGGATGCATTGTCGAAACTCTATATAATATCTTTGCTGCATTTTGTCTAACTAATGTACTTGAGTTTAATAAATGTCAAAGTGGATAACTTCATCAGCATTGAACTTTTAGTAAAATATACTGGTTGTCGTATAAAATTGTAATGCTTACATGTCCATTAAGCTCACATGTACATAGTGGCATTCCCACTCTTAAGTCCACTAATGTAACTTAGTTTTTTTCGCGTATATAAATTGCTCTATGTAGCTCAACACAAGTCAGAAGAATCAGAATTGCTCAAAGCTTTTAAGTTATGGCGAGTCGTAGTTTGTTCCCCTGCCTTACTGTTTTTTTCTGTATGATTAGTATTATGGCTCCCTTAACTTCTGGTCAGCTTGATTACAGTTACTATGATAGAGCATGCCCCGTCTTGCCTAGGATCATTCGTTGGAATGTTTGGTCAGCTCTCCGTTATGATTCCAGAATAGCTGCATCCCTCCTCCGTTTGCACTTCCACGACTGTTTTGTTAATGTAATTTCTCTAATAATCATCCTAGTTCCACGTACGTTTAATTGCATACTCTTAGGGTAATACTTTATTGAGTCATCAGTTTATGCTTATGTTTGACAGGGTTGTGATGGATCCGTGCTTCTTGATGACACAAATGATTTCAAGGGTGAGAAGAATGCTGCACCAAATCGCAACTCAGTCCGAGGATTTGAGGCAATCGATAACATAAAAGCTGACCTTGAAAGAGCTTGTCCATTAACTGTATCTTGTGTGGATATATTAACTCTTGCAGCTAGAGAAGTTGTTGTCATGGTAAGTAGCAACATATTTACTTAAGTATTGTAATGCCTGGAAATGAACCAAAGACAATATATTTTCCTTTCTTCCTTTACAGTCAGGAGGACCATTTTGGCCAGTTTTACTTGGTCGACGAGATGGACTAACTGCAAGTGAGAAGGCAGCAAATGACCAATTACCTTCACCCTTTGAGCCCCTGGATAAAATCGCGGCCAAGTTTACTGATAAGGGCCTTGATCTAAGGGATGTAGTAGTTCTTTCAGGTACCTTTAATCTTATTAATATATAGTATAAAGTTAAATCTGCATTTGGATAAATGATCCAAATTTGTTTTGCCCATTCTCTTATTAGGGGCAGAGCTACATGGTTCGATTTTTAATCCCCCTTCGTAGGAAAATTATACTATGCAAAATTTCCAGTGTAACAACATTAAGTATGGTTCAAATACTAGTTTGGGCCGTCTTGAATTCTCCTTAATGAAATTTCTGACTCTGTTTCGTGTGATATAGGAGCACACACAATTGGTTTTGCTCAATGTTTCACATTCAAGAGGAGACTTTTCAACTATCAAGACTCTGGAAAGCCAGATCCAATTCTTGATTCTTCAATGTTGTCAAATTTGCAAAGCACTTGTCCTGAAGAGGGACCCAACACCAAAATTACTCCTCTAGACATTCAATCCGTTACGCGATTCGACAATGCATATTACAGAAACCTTATGAACAACACAGGACTTCTTGAATCTGATCAAGCTCTAATGTCAAATTCTGAGACAGCTGATATGGTAAAATCCTACAGTTTGTACCCTTATCTTTTCTACCAAGACTTTGCTGCATCAATGGTGAAATTAGGAAATGTTGGGGTCCTTACTGGAGAAACTGGACAAATTAGAAAAGTATGTGGCTCTGTAAATTACTACTATTAAAGTGTTTCTGTCAAGTATGTTTAGTTTAATTATTAGACAAAGTTTATCAAGTGTGCTTGCTTCAGTATCTATGT
>JAJOOF010006286.1:0-25838 GCA_029582545.1 Solanum lignicaule
CATAGTGGAGGCAACTAAGTCTTTGATGAATTTCCAGCATGACGGGTATGACAAAAATAAAGGCAATGAGTCTAAGGGTAGTAATGAAAAAGTTGGGGGAGATCATGGAAAAAGTAAAGAAACCTACCAACAATGCCTTAAAACTCAAGATGTCAACAAGTTCGATTACAAGAAGTTGAGTGGACGCCAGAGCTATGCCAAAAAGAAAGTAAAGGTCAAGAAAAATGACTGCTACATTTGCGGAGGTCCGCATGGTTTCAAGAATTGTCCCGACTTAAAGTCTCATGACATAGTGTGTGAGCAGAAGGGGTAAAAGCAAGGATAGACTTCGGGTGCAACACAATTAGATATGATAGGACAATGTAGATTGTAAAGAAGCAATATATCCAACCCAATGATGATGCAATCTTTACATGGATCTCACCATCAACAAGAAGCCCACTCGTGCACTGGTGGACACTGGAGCAACTCACAACTGTGACCAAGGCCGCAATAAAAAAACTAGAGTTGAAGCTTGCTCCAACTAACTCTTATGTTAAGACTGTGAATGTTGAGGCTCAAAATGCTTATGGTGTAGCTAACGGTGTTGGTGTCAAATTGGGCAATAGGCAAGGTACGATAATTTTTATCGCCACCTAGGCCTGACAAAGGGATTGAGATAGCCTGACCTGACCCAGTACCAGCTCGAGACCCGTCTCGCTGAGCTCGGTCCCGTGTGGTGAACCAAGTTGGGGGGGATAGGGGGTTAGGGGACCGGGGAGGGGACGGTTTTGGGATCTGTCCCGCTTGACCTGGCTAGGTCTGGCCCGTTTTCGGCCCTGCTAAACCGATCGATATTGCAGGACGGTTTTAATTATTTTTTAAATTTTCAAATAATTAGTCATTAGGGACTGTTGGGGCAATGGTTAGTGGGGCCCCAACGGCTATATTTGATTTTTTATGCCTTTTTACACCTCCCAAACACCCTACCACCCCCTACTTTTTAAACTTTTATTTTAACCCTAAAGTTGCATAAAATACACTTTAGTCCATTTTTTATATTATAAATACCCCTTTTACCCTTCATTATTTCTCACAAAATTATCTACTCTCTCATCTATATTTTATATTCTCTCATTCTCTTTATTCGACTTAATTCTAAATTCTTAATTTATATCATAATATTTTATATTTCAATTAATATCATAATATTTATAATGCAATTTATTTATATTTTATATTATTGTTATCAAGTATTCAAGTTACAAGTTACAAACTACAACAATATTTTTGGAGCTGGTTTCAAGAATTGGTTATAACCGTCTGCTATTAACGCAAAAGTTTGGTACATTCGTTCTATTTCCTTATTTATTAAATTTTTTGCAATTAGTTTTTGTGTTATTATTATTTTTATATTACATTTCACATTTTATTAAATATGAGTTCTAATAAAAAAAATACTGATAAGGAAAAAGTAATAACTATTATTTCTAATATATTTAATTGTTCTAAAAAAGGTAGTAAGAAAAAAACCAAAAGTGGGATGGGATGGGACATAATCTTGTCTTGGGAATCCCGGCCCGATTCATCCCAGATCCGATTGAATCCCGGTCAAAGGCGTCCCCGTCCCCTTGCTAGCCTTAGTAATGATGAAATTGATAATTTTATGCGAGGTTTTCTTGGTCTTAATTCTACTAACCATGATGATTTTGAAGAATATCTTAATCAGTCTTTGGAAACAGTTGACAACGAGCATGGCAACATAGAAATATTAGCATGGTGGAGGAGACGTGGCAATACATTTTCAATTATTAGCAAAATGTTTTGTGATGTGCTAGCTATTCAAGCTTTAGAGGCTGCTTTTAGTGTGACAAGATTTCAAATTGGAGATCACAGACATTCATTGGCAGAAGAAAGCTTGGAGACATCAGTTTTATTTAGAGATTAGATCAACGCCGAAAGGAGAAATTATAATTTGCCAAAGTTAACTTCTAAACAAGAAGATTGGATCAATTCAACAATTGGATCTAGTGACGATGAATTAGAGGCACAAGAGTTTCAAACATCATTTCCAAGACTAGAGGATGTTACCGTCGATTATATACAAGAGTTAGAATAGAGTTTTATTGGAGAATACGAATATTAGATTAAATACGAGAACTAATTGAAACAGAACCCTTCCTAGAAGGTGGTTGTGTAGACTAGTTACTCCTCTAATATTTGTTATAAATATTAAATTTACATACGAGAACTTATTAAAACAGAACTCTTCCTAAAAGATGGTTGCGTAGATTAGTTACTCCTTTAATATTTGTAAATTGTAACTTGTAATTTGTAAGTTGCAATTAGATTTTATTTGAATAAATTTAAAGGTTTTATTCAAGTCGTTTTTATACAACTATTGTCTTGTATTTAAATTTTAATACATACAATCATACATACATATATACATATATACTAAACTTACTTTAAAATTGGAAATTTGAATTTTGAATTTTGAAATTTAAAAATCAAATTTAAATTTAAATTCTCAAGTTTTAAATTTCAAGGTTCAAATTTAAAAGATGAAAATTGAAATTTTCAAAACTTAAGCATTTTTACATAGCTAAAAAATGTTATTGAAAACAATAAAAATTAAAAATGTTATTAAAAAAGTATACCTTCAAAACAATTAATTAAATATATTAAAAATAAAAAATTCCGCGTCACGTCTCATCCCATCAAACACTGCCCCATCCCGTTAATATAGTGGGATGAGATGGGCTTAATCTTGTCCTGCCAATCCTGGCCCGATTCATCCCGGGTCTGGTTGAATCCCGATCAAAGGCGTTCCTGTCCCATCCCATCTCCATTTGTTCTGTCTTGGCATCCCTGTTCCCTTGCCAGCCTTATCGCCACTACGATAGATACTTGGAAGGCAGATATGGTATGGAAACCAATGTGGAAAGGGAGATCACTGATATAATCAAAGAAGTTTGGGGAAACTATGTTCAATTAGAGGCTAATTGGACTAGAGGAGGCATTGTCATAATGTGGGACAAAAGAGTATAGAAGGGGAAAATTAGTAGTGTAGGCATGTAAAGTGTTACTTGCAGTTTCATAGGAAAGTGCCAAGATTTAATTGGCATCTCATAAGAGTTTATGCTCCAAATGTCAGGGAGGAGAGGGAAGAAACTTGGTGGGAGATTGGTGTAGCCAAGGGACTACATTGGGTCCTTTGTAAGGAATCTAGGCAAAGAAGCAAACAACCTCAAAATTTATGCAAACTTGATATCCAAAAGGCCTATGATCACTTGAACATGATGTTTTTGATATTGATGATGGCTTTGGATCCAACTGAATAAGATAGGTGACATATTGCATTAGCACAATGAAGTTTTCAGTCCTAATAAGCATGACCCTTGTGGATTTTTTCCTCTCCAAAGGGACTAAGACATGGTGATCCCTTATCACCTTTCCTCTTCATCCTAGTTATGGAAGGTCTAATTCACTTAACAAAGACATCCAAGGAAAATGATTGGGTTAGGGGTTTTCAGGTGGATAACAGAGGCTATAAACAACCTAGAGATAACTCATCTTCAATATGCAAATGATACTCTAATTTTTTTGTGGAGCTGCTATTGGTCAAATGTTGATACTAAGGGTGATCTTCATAATTTTTTAAGTTCTCTCTATGTTAAACATCAATTGGGGAAAGAGCTACATGTACCCTATTAATGAAGTGACAAAGGTGGACAATCTGGCAGCTATTTTGGGATGGAGAGTAGGGGAATAACCTACTACCTATCTAAGAGTGTCTCTGGGGCCAAAAGTAAATCAAAAGGGATATTGAATGGGGTGATAAAAATGTGAGAAAAAGTTGACCAATTGAAGGGGTCAGTTCCTTTCTATGTGTGTGTGTGGGTGGGTTGGGGGGGGTAGATCGACCACGGTCAATAGTGTTCAGGATGCAATGTCTGCATACATGATGCCAGTTTTCCAACCATTGACAATGTGATCAAGAGAATAGACATGCTAAGAAGAAAAATATTTTCGTAAGGAAATAAAGACAAGAAAAAATTCCATCCGGTCAAATGGGAAGAGATCATAAAAAGCAAGAAGGAAGGTAGAGTGGGGATCAAGAATATAAAGATGCAAAAAAGAAGCCTAATGATGAAGTGGCTATGGAAATTCATCACAGGAGAGAATATGTTGTGGAAAGAGGTCATTTATGCAAAGTATGAAATGGAGGATAAATGGATCACCAAAATGGTGACCACTCCTTATGGTTGTAGTATTTGGAGGTCAGTTAGGAATCCGTGGTCATTACTAGTGTCCATAATAAACTTTAAGGTGGGGAATGGACTAAAAGTGGCATTCTGGGAGGAAAAATGGATAACTCGGAGAACTTTGAAGCAGTTATTCCTTGATCTACACCTATTAAGCTTTCAACAACATGCCATTGTTACTAAAATGTGGACATGTCAAGGTTGGAACCTTCCACTTAGGAGAAATTTAAATGACTGGGAGGTGGAAATGATAGGTACCATATACAAAACCTTGGCCCTTTTTAACAACTTAACTGGGAAAGAAAACACTGGAATATGGAAGGTAGGCAACAAAGGAGTTTTCTCTGTGAACTCAGCATACAGGAATATCAAATACAACGTCAACTGTTCACATGGTTGCTGACCAGAGAAGTAGTACTGACACCAGAGAACATGAAGAAGAGGAAATACCATTTATGCTCCAGATGTTACTTATGTGAAGAACAAGCAGGGCCAGTCAACCATCTCTTTTTACACTGTAAACAGGCAAACCAGCTATGGAGACTATTTATCTGCTTGTGGAAAATCTCTTGGGTGAAACCAAAGAACATAGAAGGAGTGTTGAAGTGTTGGATTAGAGTTGGCAATGCTCCAACAAAGGACAAAATATGGAACATTGTCCCAATTTTTATATGGTGGACAGTGGAAAAAAAGGAATCAAAGATGTTTTGAAGGAAAGAAGAGCAATTTATAGAATTTTAAGATCAATTACCTGACTTTGTATTACTTTTGATGTGAACAAAAAGTGTTAGGACAAAATGAAGATATTTTAGATGTTTAGACTATTTGTAACAAAAAGAACAAATAGGCCTCCTAGATTGTAATACTTTTGGAAAGGTGGACTAAACTTTGATATAGTATACATGTGGATATATAGATGGAAAAGTTACCATTTCTCCAAAAAAAAAAAAGCCTTGAAACTGATGGACCTCTCTCTCCCTTATAAAAAAATAAATATAAGTGCTCCATCTTCTTTAATTTGAAACAAAAAAGTAAGGAAAAGAGAGACACAAGTTTCTCAAGAACAAGGAAAGATCAACCAATCACTCAAGATCGATCTAGAGAATACCATGGATTCGGGTACTTCCCTGACTAATGTACTGTTTTTTGGATGTTATGTGAAAATTATTAAGTTCCACTATCCTAATGTCATGAAAAGGGATTTACATTAGTTTGTTTATGGTTTACTATCAATAACCCGTGAAAATCCTAACAATTTTTTACTGTTTCTCAAAGTCTTTTTAATATGGTAAACAATCCATATTCTAGCTTCTTCATATGTCTAAATCTTATTAGAGAAACCTTAACTACCACAAAAATCTTCCAATAAATAACAAAAATGCAAAGAAAGCTCACTATATACTATCAATTCAATGATAATTCTCTTTGAAATGACTGTTCAAAAAAATGCTAGAGTTTTGAACAATATCCTCACCTGCAATGGCGACAATGTAGACAAGAACCCATCGAAAGCTGAAGTGGAGGGACAAACATCAGCTACAACAGCTGAATCCTTATGTCCTTTAGGAAGCAACCTCTTGTAACTCTGAATGCACAAAAATATAACCAAATCAAACACATTAACACCAACAGACCCAATCTCGGAGGGCTTAGCGGTAACGAGAGGGTCAGAGACGGAGTGAAGAATACAGACAATGGTTTCAAGTACAAGTCAAACTTGGTCAGGCTAGATCTGAAGGGACTCAGCAATGGATTCCAGGTTTACACGAAAGGGACAATAGCTTGTCCTTAATCGAACCTAGGGTTTGTGTTCCGTCTGTGAAAATTAGCTTTGGGATCGGTAATAGGCCGTGTTCGAATGGATCTCTACGTGGGTGTATGTAAGCTGGAGAGGCGGATGGTGTCATTGCGGGTGATGGTGTTTCATCAAATTCTGTCATTGGTAATTGGCCGTAGATTTTCAAATATTTTTGGGTGAAAATTTGGGTTAAATTTCACCATGCTTTGGCCATAGTATTTAAGAAATATATTTAACCTTTTTAAGAAATATGATTTATATCCATAAGTTTTAAAAACTATTAAAACTAATTAACCATAGCTTTGTATTAAATTGTGCATGACTTTGTTATCCTAAGCTGATTGTTCATCATTTTCATCGATAACCATATCATCACTGAATATTCACTGAATATTTCATTACTACTTTGATGTTCACGTAAAAATTATGTAAAACAACGCAAACAACTATTATAGAGGGTGTTCTTGTAAAAGATAAAAGCTTGGTGGAGAATTTGAATTATTAAAAGTTTCCAAATAATGAAACTTGGCCAAATACTAGTTTTTTCTAGTATTTGGGAATTTGGGTTATTTACCAAAAATATTTGTCAAATAATGGCAAATTGTATGGACAAACACTATTTATCAATTTTTTTTCTCCAAATTTTACTTGAAATCTATGACCAAACGGGTCCTTAGACTAGTGTATCTATGAAAACTCTAAATACAACATGAATAACAATGTTTACTAGGACAAGGTCTCGACATAGCCATAAGCAAACAAAGTTGAATAAATAAAGATTATGCCTCATTATCAAGTGAGACTCACCAAAAGCTGAGTGTGGAAAACCTAGCATGTAGCCCTGTCTTTCTGAAAATCTGAACCTGCATCGTGAAATGTAATGCCCAGACAATGGGATCATAACTAAATGTGGAACAGTACTTGTATGTAGTATAGCATATAATGGAACATTATGAATACATGAATAAAGGGTCAACCAAAGCAATATTAATAAGACATGAAAAAGAATCAAGTAACTCTATCACTAGGTTGACCTCAACGTTTTGCATGATTAATCATAATGTATTTCTTTTTTGAGAATTTCTTAGTTTATCAACATATCCACCATGTAAGCACATGTAGTCCGATCTTGACCCGATAGGCTATGTCATCACATCATCTAATTGGGGTGATGAGACTTAAATATCATAAGCTAGAATTTAGAATGATGCACATATTGTGGGTAACATAGAGGAATCATTGAATTAACGGTACCACCCTTATCTATGTTTTCATGTGTTGTTTCAGGCGTTTATCATACAACTCAAGCCTTCTCAGTTTAAAAAAAATTTCCCAACATTTTAGTGATGAAAGTTAGCTCAATGACTCATAATCATGATTTGTTTTCATCGTCATTAGGATCATAGCATAAAATCATCAAGTTCATATTTTTTTGATAAAGTATCATAATTCATCATTTATTATATTTTTATGCTGAGAGCAATAAAAATCATAGGATAGACATATACTAGAAATCTAAGGACAACATAAGAAGTACATGACATTCGTAGCAAGTGTAACAATCTGGTTGGTCATTCTTGGAAATTTTCATAAAATTACGGATTTACCCCTCCCTATATTGGCCCCGATTCATTTATCATGGTTTTTGAAATTGGTTTTGAGTTTTGAGCAAAACATTGTGAAATGTGAAGCCTATAAAGTTTTAAAAGGCGTAAGTTGTTAAAAAGTGGTTTTCGATGTCTTTTGGAGTTTCGAGTCTCAGAATGGAGTTGTGTCGATTTCATCAGTCCCAAAATGTAGAAATTGGTCCAAGGGAGTCGTCGATTTCAAATTTGGAGTCTTTTTGAGGATTTGAGGTCCTAAGTTGGAAAATGTTGAATTTTTAGCCTTTGGGTTGACTTTGGTCAACATTTAGGGTTCATATGCTCAAATCGGATTTCCAACAGTGATATTGGATTTGGTGGATGATTTTAGGCCTAAGAGAGGTCATGGTTAAATTTTCAGAGGTCTCGAGCTTGATTTGGTCTTTTTAGGCATTATGATTGTTCATTGCTACTTTCTAGAGTTTCGGATTAAGAAGACATCAAATTAGTGTTTTGATCGTTCCATTGAGTCTGGAATGTCAAGTTTAGTCATGTAGCATATATGGTTTGTGTGTATGGGGTTCCGAACGAATCTCGAGGGTCCTTTTGGTGAATTATGTGCCTTATGTGTTGTTGGTTCTAGTGCACCTCGCGTTCGCGAGGATCATGTTAGCAATGCCCTGGTCGTGTTTGCAAGGGATCAGGAGACCTGACCCTCGCTTTTGCAATGGTCGTCTCGCTTTCATGACCTCTGCATTAGTGAAGGCAGACTCGCGGAAGCGAGAGGTCCCTTTTTCTCGGGTTCGCTTTTTCAAACCAAAGGTCACATTTGCGAAAGCGAACCTAAATTTGCTTTTGCGAGATCTGAGAGGATTTTTGGTTTGAAATTTCGGGGGATTTCTCAATTTTCTCTCATTTTGAGTCTTGGAAAACCCTTGGAGGCGATTTTGAAAGAGATTTTTTGTGGCGAATCATTTAGGTAAGTCTTTGTGAACTAAAACGTAACCTTCAATTCCCTATGATCATTTGTGGATTTTAACATAAAAAAATGGGATTTTTGATTGGCAAATCGACAAGGTTTTCATGAACTTGAGCTTCTAAGAAAAATGGTGATTATGAGTTGAACAGAACTCCGTTTTCGAAATGGTTTTCACAAATGGACTCCAAATGCTTTAGGTAGTTTTTGGAATTGGGTTTTTGAGTCGATTTGACCCATTTATTCAAATTGCTTGATACGAGTGTTGTTGGTTCCGAAAGCACATTGTGAAGACTTGTTTGACTAGATTGTGTTGATTTGGATATCGTTTGGAAGGGAAAACTCAAGTCTTGGATTGAATTGTGATTGACTAAGGCAAGTGAACATCTAAACCTTGTTAAAGCTTATAGAATTTTGAACTCACTTTCATGTATGTGTAGGGGAGTAATGGGAATGAGGTGATTGTGCTTCTGTATGATTTTTCGTGATTGTTGGTTGGCTCGAGTTCTACGTTGGTACACTAATTATGGATGACTCAAGTACCAAGTCGGTACACTAACTATGAATGACTCAGGTACCACACTGATACACTAACTATTTGTGCTTGGGTTCCGTGAGAGGACCAGGTATGTGATTGTGGTTGCATGAGTAAATCGGACATTTGCATTGTGAAGAGAAAACCAAAAGATAAGAAAAGAGATGGAGAGAGAAAAAACACTTCATTAAAGTAAAAGATTAGAACGGAAATGAAGTGTTCTTGTGAGTTGTGATGGAGAGAGAAAAAACACTTTCTTTTGTCACGTGAGTTGTGATATTCTAGGCAGCCAAATAATACTGTATTACTGTAATGTTCCTGACACTTGACATTAATGAAAAGTCTGTTTATATTTGTAACTATCTTCAGTAAAAGGATTGCAGTTACTTTGCTTAATTAAAGGTTAAATGAGGAAAGTCGAATATCTGGATTAAAATCATAATAAGATCATAACACAGGGACGAAAATAATAATTTTTCCGGCAAACAAATGGGTTAAGGGGCAGATTGTGAGAAATATATAAAAAGATATGTGAAGAATGGGTTAAACAAGTGTTGGGGTATTATTCATTAGTTTTGTTACACATAAATGAAGGAAGCCATACTAAGATTGCAAAATTAATTAATAAAAAAAGAAATGCAAAACATAGTTTTATTTATGGGTATGGAAGGGTAGCAATATGGTTATGAGCCACAGTCCCAATCCATAGCTTGCCATTTATTTCTCTAACTTCACTAACCAACTTCATAACTACACCTTTTTTATCTTGAAGAACATCAATAATTTCTCCATTTTCATTGAAGAGTGATATAACAGTGTACATTTTCATCCCCATCAATCTAGCCAGGTAACGCATCTGAATTGGTAATCTAAAGTAAATGCTTCTCATCCATGGATTGTTTATCAGGACTTCTTGTGCACGAGTTCGACAACAATCTATTGCAACCCAAAATTGACCTTTTTCGTTCACCCTTACGTTGTCTGGAAATCCTGGAAGGTTTGCAACAATCTCAACTATCCCTCTCTTTGGACCTTCTATCCAGTATTTCATCAGCCTGAACACATAACATCAAGGTATTATAATAAATATTTGTTGTCTCGGTGAATCATACGTTTAGGTGATTTACTTTTGAATTAAACAAACACTTGTAGGAGGGATGGATACCTGCAATTGGTTGTTTCAGTGAAGAGAAGAAAAGTTTGATCCTTGGATAATTGTACTCCATTAGGGAACGTCAATCCATCCAAAACAACATGAGTAGATTTCGTAGCAATATCGTACCTAAGAAGTCTACCACTGTCTTCTCCTTCTAACATTATGAGAAAATGATTCCTACATAAGAAATTTATATAATAAAAGAAGAGTTATTATAAACCGCTACAATTGTAGTATTTGATAAAAATGATTTGTTAACCTACACTCTGTTGTATTTCTTGCTAGTGTCCGTGAAGAAGATGGAGCCATTTGTATGGATATCAAGGTCGTTGGCGAAGAGTATTCGGTTCCCTTCAACATGTGTAGCCAAGGAAGTTGCCACGCCTCCTTCAGGACCCACAACTAGGAGTCCATAGTATGCATCTGCTATGTACAAATCCCCTGTCTGTTTATTGAACCTTAGCCCAAGGGGCCTGCCACATTCTGGCTCAACTCTGTATTGCTTAGGTGTTGTTGAATCTTTTCCTTTAGCACAAAGCTTCTCCGACCTTATACAGGGAGATCAATGAAATTTAAAAGAATAATACTATAGAGTATATATATACACCCTTTCCTCCCTACTTCCTAATACAAAAATACATTGCAATTAATCCATCTTCACAACATATTCAATATGTCCATAAAGATATATAATTCAGATGCTTACCAGTTACGTGTGACGAGTGCAAATGTTTCCCAACCAGCATCTTCCCCCATCCACCGTACAATACGTCCATCAGCTAGTCCAGCATATGGTCCATGACCCAAAATATCAAATTCTAGTGATTCAGGACCATAAATTTCATTAACAAACTCCAAATTGCCGAGGCCTAACCGGTTATTCTTGTCTCCATGCCAACTTTCCATGACTTGTTTGTATGGTGCAATGTCATTCTTCACTGGATTAAAGTCAGTCTCCCCTACTGGACTTAAACCAAATGGATCTGCCACAAGGAAAGCGAAGGCTAGTGAAAGAAGAAACAAGTGAGGACGTTGTGAAACAAGCTGGCTTCTTATCAATTGGATCCTCTTCTCCATGTGAGGATCGTTGATAGGTATCCGTGGTTGGAAGGTGGGGAATATGGATGCTGAAGTTTAAAGCTGTTTAAACTGGAAATGTAACATTTCACAATGTTATAGGATGAAGGAAGACACACAATGTTTGTGATCCAGTTGTAGTTAGAAGTAAGTTATCCATTTGTTAGTCATGTTTTCTGCATTCTTACTTGTTATTGATAATAATGAAATCAGAAGGTGCATTCATTCATTTTTTGGTCAATTCCAATATGATAGTGATCAGAAACCATTTGTTCTATGAGTTAGATCATCATTCAAACTACATGTTGTTTACACTCATCGAGTAAATACGATTACTTGTTTTAGATGAGAGAAGAGGAAGATGTGAAGTCAGTTCATAAAGTTAACTCTAGCATATACTATTTATATTTACATACAAATGCAATACAATAAAATGAATCTGAAAAATTAAATAAATATAGGCTGTTGGACCAGGTCTACATCAAACTAAACAGATTGTGCTAAATGAACTAAGCGAACCAAGGCCGAAATAGGAACTTGGTTTCAACATAATGTCACAACCCAAATCTGAAACTTAGCATTGTGATGCGGCATCCCTCAAATCACTACCAATTAATAGAACTATCCATGCTAAATGTGATAAGACTAATAAGATAACGAGATACATATGCTGATAAGTTTAAAACAGACTAAGTCATAGAGCTACTAATCATTTTAATACATAGTACGTGACGTAGCTCGATACTGAAAGAAAGTGATAGATGGCTATTTCAGTTCACCCTTGGTTCTAGTTGAACAAACCAACCCTTCATTTCGAGTAATTTCATTTGAAATTCTATTCTTGATTTTCACCCACAAGTTTGAGGTAAGTGTTTCTAACTTGAATCCATGATTATTTCTTGAATCTAATACTGTATTTATCATTTGAAGATGAAAGAAAAGTTAGAAACTGGGAATTTTAGATAAGGATCTCAAGTTACCTAAACTGAGTTTTCATTACTAAAAAGAGTTTAAAAAATCACGGAGTCAAAAACTGCGGATTGTCGCAACAAAAAAAAGCAAAGCATATTGCGACGCTATCCCTCGTTTTATTTTCTTTTTAATTTTTATAGAAAAAACGACGAACAATGACTCTTTATCTGTCGTTTTTTGATGGATTTTTGTGTCATATAGATAACTAAAATTTAATTATTTATTATCTATTGCGACGCCGTCCATTGCTTTTGATTAAGAAAGTAATTTATTAATTATTTAATAACGTAATTACATATTTTTTTTTGAAAGAAGCGAGCATCGCTTTTCGTCAAAATGTTGATCAAATATTTAAAAAAAACGATGGACAAAGCTATGTTGTTCGTCGTTTTTTCTAATATCTGGAAGGGCAAAGCCCGTTTTTTCCATTTTCTCTCTTTCTCTCTTCTCCTCCCTTCTTCTTTCTAAATTAGGGATTTTTGAGTTTGAATTGAAGTATTTTTTAAGTTTAAAACCTTAGAACTAATTAGAAGTTAGAACTTGAACTTTAGAATACTTGAATTTAGGATGTTTGAACTTGAATTTAGAAAACTATTGGATTGTATGATTTCTGAAGTTTAGAACTAATTTGAAATTAGAACTTCAATGTCATAAACTTGAATTATAGGACTTTGAGGTGAACTTAGAGAAATGATTAGTTTGTATTATTTTTGAACTTTAGAACTAATTAAAAGTTAGAACTTCAATGTCATGAACTTGTAATTTTAGAATTACTTGAATTTTAGGATTTGTGAACTTGAACTTAGAAAAATTATTGGACTGTATAATTTGTAAACTGTAGAACTTTAGAAATAGAACTTAGAACTTCAATGTGATGAACTTGTAACTTTAGAAATACTTGAATTTCAAGATTTATGGAGTTGAACTTAAGAAAAATTATTGATTTGTATAATTTTTAAACTTAAGAATTAATTAGAACTTAGAACTTTAATATCATGAAGTTGAACTTTAGAAATACTTGAATTTTAGGATTTTTGAACTTACACTTAGAAAAATTATTGAATTATATGATTTTTAAACTTTAGAATTAATTAGAAGTTAGAACTTACATTTTTTTTTATAATAAAGTCATCTATCTTATATATCAATTAAAAATTGATTGCAATAGTTAAATTAAGCTCAGACCCATAGCACCCATCACCCCGGAATACTTAGACTTCTTCCGATTTTGCCAAATTTGGCCATTTCACGACAATTACCCTTAAGAAGGGTGTCACCCTTTCTATCATTGAGCAATATATGTCATTTTGCACAAACACGGGTGACTTAGACTTCACCCAATCAATCTAAACAACATGCAAGCACAACCCAATAAAATTTCAATTATTTAAAAACACACAAATTACGGGTATTTGATGATTAAAGCAATACAAACAAAATTTTTACATTAAAATCGGCATTAAGACAATATATTCCTATCAGAGAGGCCCAACACACATCACTAAGACACAACCAGTGCAAATGAGTACAAAATTTTTAAAAGTAAACTCGAGGTTCGGAAACCAACCTTAGATGCCAATTAAAATAGGATTGAAATGCTAGGCGGCAAAGAAATCCTAGTTCTGAGCACCAATCAACAACCAAAATACTAATGAAAAGCAAGAATATTGAGAATACTAACTTGGTGTGAGTTTGTGAAGTTTAAAAGCGAGGGAAAGTGAAGAGTTTGAAAATTTTAATCCTTTGGCCATATATAACCGTCCAGTTCGCGACCATTCGGCGACATTAGTCGCGTCCGCCGATCCACTCGGCGAAGCGCCGAATGGTCACTTACCCCGTCGATTTCTACATGACCTGCATTTTCTTGGGGGTTAAGACGGCAGTCTTAATCGTGGTCGCCGACTCGCCGAACTGCTCTTGAATTCACCGAGTTTTACAGGCTCTGAGTTGAAATTGTGTTGAGCCAAACGACGAATCAAGTTGGGCACACCGACCTCTTCGATGATACGCCGACTGGACCAGTTGCTCGCCAACCTACATTTTCCGAACACTTTCCACATTTAAACCTGCATAACCAACACACCATGCATTATTTACAAAAACAAAACTAAAGCATTTAAGGGTTTTGGGTTGCCTCCCAAACAACGCCTTAGTTAACGTCGGGCACGACGCAAGTCAACACTCAAACCTCATTTTTTGGGTTAGCCATAGTATCACTAGACAACCTCCTATTTTGCTGCGAGTTGAGAAGGGTCAACGTATGACCCATAAGGTTCTCGATCAGCTGGACAGATCTGGAATGAGAACCAATCATTTGCTTCATCACTTTGATGCTCTCCTTCATTTCTTCCAGCTCTCTATCCTGCCCAGTCACTTTGTGGAGAATGATTGAGAGCATTCCCTCAATGCGTTTAACCACATTGTCTTTTGGCCTTCTTCGCTCATGAAGAGGGATGTATTTATACTTCCTTTTGCATTGGACTTCGATCTCTACCATCTTTTTGGCCAACTCATCCATCTGAGTCATTAGTGCGGCCAACATGAAGTCCTTTTCTACTTCTTGGTTCATTTCAGCCATTTGATCAAGCAGTTGGGCTGCTATCACATATGGCTGTTTTGCAATTCCTCCAGGAATGAGTTGGTCGACCAACACCTTGTTTCCGAGACCAATACTTCTGTAGAAATAGTCAAGGAGGGCTATGTCGGGAATGTCATGAGTTGGGTATTGAATTATCACTTCTTTAAACCTTGCCCATGACTTATGGATCCGTTCACCTTCCAATTGCTTGAAGGTTAAGATGCGATCCCGGAACATCTTTACTTCTAATGGAGGAAACTCCATTAGCTCGCAAGTACTGTTCGATACACTCACCTCCTCTTCTTTAAAGTACCAACAAACAAAACAAAACTAAAAATTAGGTAAGTAAACTACGATTAACAAAAACAAAATTCGTCTTAACCAAGAATTTTCACGTAACACCACTCCCCGGCAGCGGCGCCATTTTGATGTTTACGTAATCAAGACACAACTTCCAATTCAAGTGTCTATGATCGTACAATAGTTATATAACCCAATCGAATGGGTTGGGGTCGAGTCCCAAGGGAGCGGTTCCTGAAAATTAATAGTTAAACGCAAAAAATGCTAAAGTTAACCGTAGCAAAAACATTATCGAGTATAAACATACTAAATCTAAAAGGGATGATGCAAGCGCCAATTATCAATGGGGATTTGTAGTCAAGTAACAACTAAAAAAATAGTAAAAATATAAGAAAACGAGATAGAGAGACGAGATTCTTGGGATGTGATAGGAATACGGGATAAACTAAACTGTCGGGTACATTCTTTTGATAGTAAATTGTTGAGTATTTGTGACTAGGCTAGACTTTAGTAGGGGTAAATTCTCTCTCGAGCAACTTACCTCGAATCGACTCGGTTTCTCTCGAACACCGAGTTACCGCTTTAAGCACAACCTCCACCTTAGCCCATTCACTCTCTCTCGAGCTGAATATGTGGGAGAAGGACTAGGATTCACTCTCTCGAGCTGAACCTATGTCTATCCAATACCATTGGCTATCAATTTAGTAGTCTTAGTTTTACGACCTCTCTCTCGAGCAAGTCAAAAACTCTAAGATGAAATCGTATTTGCAACTACAACTCCATTAAGTTCATATACAACTATTAAACGAAATCACATTTAAATAACAAATAAACCATCAACAAGCAAGACCCAACAGATAATCTAATCCATATTAAAAAAATCACACCACAAGAATTGGGGTTTTAGCTAGACATGTAAAAGAGATAAAAATCGATACCAAAAGGTGTTACCATCAAATGGGTACGATAAATAAAGTCTTTAAACACGTCAAGGATGAAGATTCTTGAAGACCCAATTCCAATTTCTTGGAGTTGAAACCCTTTGAATCATCAAGGCTCAAGAATAATGTTTCCAAAAATGTAAAAACTGTCCTATTCTAAAACTTAGTTCTCCAACAGCTTGATACTAAGCTATAGATTTAAGCGGGTATTTATAGCTGTCAAAAAGTGTGCTGCGAAGGATCCACTCGGCGCAGTTAGTCAGGATCGCCAAACTACTTGGCGATCCGCCCTTTGGTCTAGTACCTCGCCTTTTAGCTTTTGCCTTCAACATCTTCGCGTTCTGAATCATTGGGCGACATGATGATGCTTCACGGAACTGCTCGGCGATTCGCCGACTACTCGCTTTCCTCGCAGACCTGACCTTTTTCTTCAGGGTTAAGCACACTGGAACATTAGGCGAGGTTGTAGGCCTTTCGGCGACTCGCCTAATGGATTAGGTGATCGTCAGGCCGTCTTTTCTTCCTTCTTTCAACCAATTTTCTCCTTTTTGCGCGATAGCGTCCATGCTTTGTCTCTCAACTCAAATACCTGAAACTTAAGGATTTTCATCAGATATAGAGACAAAAAATGCATTTGAGGACACTAATTCTATCAAGATATAGCCCTAAATGAGTTCAAATTGGTGACTCATCATTAATCTAGCTCTTTTACGCCTAGTATAAATTATCAGAGTGAAGGATGTTACATACAAGTTTGGATCGCCATATACCATTAGAATAAAATCATAACATGAAAAAGGAAGAAAGAAGAGAAGTTTCATAAAGTCTTGTGGCCTCTTGAATAAAAGTACAACATCTCTGTTCCCTGACCCAATGTGAGTGGCACCCATACTAACCCACCCACCGTATTCAAAAACATAGAACCGTGATGTTCATCACAACTTCTAGTTACTTCATCCCCGTTTTGTGGTTGTTGCTTGTTTTCATCATCACTTCTCAATCTTTGTTAATAGTTTGAATGTGAAGTGTCATTACCGATGGTTTTATACTAGAGGAATGAAATAGAGAGAGAAGATGGAAGAGAGATGCATAGGGGATACATGGAAGCACATTTTAGGAGAGAGAACCTCCATTTTTAGTGGTTTTAGAGGCTCATTTGTAATAGTAAGAATAAGTGGGTGAATGATTCCACTAATTTAACAATTTTTTTTTTTATCAATTATCAAAATTAAGCTGAAATTTTGAAGAATTCAAAAGTTACCAAGCTCATTCGGCGACATTAGTCAGGTTCGCTGAGCTCGTTCGTCGAATAACCTCTTGCTTGTCAGCTTGCCTTTTCATACTCTAGGTTTCAATTTTTTGAACCTCAGTTGGAAAACTCGTTTGAGTCAGCCTTTCACATTCTTTGAATTACCGAGTACCACCTCTGTTCGCCTTTCGAGCATTTGGTCTTTTTTTTACACTGTCATTTTTGGTGATGTTCAGCAAGGCCACTTTTCCCATTCAGCACAACTGCTTCTCTAATGTATTTCGATGAACTGGTTCGATAAACACAAGTGTTATGCACTATCATTTTGGGAGAGGTCGTGCTCATTAGGCGATCCACCTTTCTTGTTTGGCGATCAACGAGTAGTATCCTTAATTTTGAGTATTCTTGAGATGAGTAGTATCGTTGAGTGATGAGTTCTATATTTCTGAGTATTGAGTTTTATATATTTTTATTGAGATCCTTGAGTTTATTTGTTCATTTCTATATTTCAGCATGAACACTAATTTGAGTTATAATTCTTCAGAATCTTTAAAGGAAACATTTTTGTCTTAAACTGATTCCATAAAAGGACCGGTATTTCTATTATAATTATGTGGGATATGTTTATGTGTTGGTTTGTTCCTGTGTTGTTGTTTCATGCCATGTGATTGATACTCTATGTGTTGTTGGTAATTTTTGTTATATTGTATATTGCTTTTAATTACTATTTGGTAGTTAACTGCTTCTATAAATATATGATGGACCGGCTGTGTGATCCTACCTATACACAATAGTTGTGAACTAATATTGCAATTGTTTCTTTTTTTTTGTTGTGTGCAAAAAAATCTTCTAGTGGCTGATCCAAGACTCAGTTGAGAGACATCTAATTTTGAGTCTAAGAGTGAGCTTTGTCTTTCTAGCTTCCATGGATTCATCTATATTTTCTTGTCCATTTGTTCGGACATGGACTATTGACTTTAGTTATGTTTAGCTTTAGGGGTGTATCCTAGTTGGATTGTTTTAGAGTTTTTGTATGGTGACTTTTAGTTCTTAGGGGTATTTCTGCATTGGCCATTTTTAGACGATTGAGTTACGTTTATGGAGACTCAATTCATTTATTTCTAAACTACTCCTTTGTTTTATATAACATACTTGGTTTTGATAAAATCGTGTTGGGTTGGTTTTGGTTTTGGTTGGTTCTGCCACCGATTTGTTTAGTAATAGTGCCATTCATGACAGCCGAGGTTGTGACAACTACTAATAATTTAGACAAAAATTATATACTAGTTTACATATATAAAGAAAGGAAATTAATTTTAATAATATTTATTCAACAAAATAATTATCAAAATGAGATATAAGTCGGTTAAAATGGAGTGTCAACAATATGAATTGCATTAATCTAATTCTTATTTAAACTCTAAATTTAAGTGCAAAAACTAATTAATATTCTTTTTCAACTTCCAAAGAATAGTTGACTAGTTGTATTGAATTTTCAATTTACCCACTTCTTTTAGATTTATAATTTAATGACTGAATTCACTTGGCAAGTTGGTATACCATCTATGTCTTATAAATATGATGACTTTTATTTTGAATCAATATACAAAAATAAAAATATTATCATTGAGATTTGAGATATAGTGACATTGTATAAAACATGAAGAAGGAATCAACTATTGTATTCACTCTTCTTTGGGTGTTGATTTTGCTCGGTAAAGTTTCTTCTCCTTTCAACCTCTTTTTCTCTCTCCCTCTCCCTCTTTCTCTCTCATTCATCTCTTTTTATATGGTATTTCAATAGTGTTTCTTCTTTATACACATATATATACTGACATATGTCGCGTACATACACACACACCTATATATAAAGGTTAACATTTGTGATTTGTATTACATTTGTTATATATTTACCTATTGACTCATATTATTATCGTTTGTCTCAAATATATTTTCTCCCAATAGACATTTTTTTCATCATAGAAGAATGAATTTGATTTGAATGATTTAGTGGAACCCAAGTAAGAGTATTTTTGGATATTTATTAATTATTTAATGGTACGTTCAAATCTGTTTAATTCCTCACCAGGGTATGCATCACATTATTACAGAGAATACATAAATAATAATTTGATAGTTTAAGGTAAACTTAAATATTTTAATTGACTACATGGCTCCATTGAAGCAATTATCATAGCAAAACCTAGTATATGCATAAAAATATTATGAAATATTTTAAAACTTTTTTTCTTTAAACTTAGTTCCTAACTAAATTCTAAACGTACAAAGTAGAATATAGGAAATATATATTTCTTTATTTCCCATTCATTTGAAATTTTAAAAATAAAGTATGATCAAGTGATCATAGCGATATTAATTGATTAACCTTCATCATAAAAATAGTGGAAGTAACTTGAAGAAATTATATATGTTTTATTTCTATGTATTGTCAATGAATTTACTTGAACTAATGACATTAACATTTATTTTTATTTTTTGTATAGGTTCACAATCATGTATAGTTTTTGGAAAAGATCAAAAGTGTCAAACAACAATCATCTTGTCGAAATGGATTTCTAAGTTGTTTTGAGGTAATTTGTAGATGTACTGTGGAAATAAGGAGAAATGTTTCTTTCAAGAAAGACAATATTTATATGGGTAGATGTTCTTGTGGATGTAAACCACATTGAACTTCAAAAGAAAGGAGGAGAAGACGATCTGCGGCTGTAAGTGTGCATGAAATAGCGCGTATATAAGAGCTGTTTGAATGGGTTGTGTCAGCCTTTTCCATGTATTACAATTGGCAGATCATTGTATCCTAGGACTTTGCGCATGTCCTTGTTGTTGAAAGCAAAAATTAGACATGTTTGATGTTAAGAGAATACTTATCATATTATAATGAAAACTTAGAGAATATTTTTTCTTATTTTAATTAAATCATAGTGTGCCAATTTGATATTTTCACTTGCTTCAGCCAATTAATACATGGATAAATTGATTGTTATTAGTTATGAGCACATGTGAATTTAAGAAATCCACTAATTATTTGTGAATATTTTATATGACTATGAATACAGTTATTATTACAAAGAATTATATTACCATATTAATGGAAATCTTAAACATTAAATTTCTAAGTTTGCCTCTAAATTGGTGTTGCAAATCTTAATATACCAAAAAATTGGTGCCTTTGGTCTTCACCGTAGGTGTGGCTAACAATCAAAATTACGTCTGATCCAAGCAACCCTTGATCTAACATACTATAAGACTAAACACTGAATAATGTGGAAGCTAAAAATAATAATAATAATAATAATGATGATGATAATAATAATAATAATATAAATAATACTAATCATAATAATAATAATAACATAATATTATTAATAATGAGGATGATGATGATACTAATAAAGGGCTAAACTGATAATGTCACAACTTAAACAACCATGACTACCACCCACATTAATACATCTATGAGCTAACCAATGCTTAACATCCTTACTCGTGCAACATCTAACAATTCCAGCCAAAATATAAAAGCAAAACAAAAATAATTCTATGTCACAAAATAAATCATAAAATAGTGGAAGTCTAAACTATTACATCTCCAGAAACCGAAAGTCATCGTACTAAACCATCTTACTAAAAAGTTTAAGAGTAAAAATAACTACAAAATTAGTAATACTACTAATGTGTCTCTTTTACGCCTAGTATCAATCATGATGTTACATAAAATTTGGATCGCCATATACCATTAAAATAAAATATTAACATGAAGAATGAATAATCTTGTTGCCTCTTGAATAAAAGTACAACATCTCTGTTCCTGACACAGTGTGAGTGGCACCCATACTAACCCACCCACCATATTCACAAACATAAAATCGTGATATTCATCACAACTTCTAGTTACTTCATCCCCGTTTTGTGGTTGTTGCTTGTTTTCATCATCACTTCTCAATCTTTGTAAATAGTACGAATGTGAAGTGTCACTGTCGATGGATTTATACTAGAGGAATGAAATAGAGAGAAGATGGAAGAGAGATGCAGAGGGGACACATGAAAGCTCATTTTAGGAGAGAGAACCTCCATTTTTTGTGGTTTTAGAGGCTCATTTGTAATAGTAAGAATAAGTGGATGGATGATTCTACCAATTTAATAAAAATCTTTTTTTTTGTATCAATTATTACAATTAAGCTGAAATTTTGATGAATTCAAGAGTTAATAAGTAATCTAGGGGTGCATGATAGGAAATCGATGTCACATAGGGGTAATTGTGTTGCTCTATAGTGATGACCATTCATGAATAGGCTAAGTCATCTTCATTGACGGTAATTATCTTCCGATCTCAAAGCATCTATGCATAAAATATCATTTTGATCTCATCTAATTATCAATCTAAAAAACCCAATACCTTACTATATTCTCTCTTTTGATGTAGAAATAGGGAAAACAGATCCAACCCATAACCTCTAATTTCAAGCAAGTTACAGACATCAAACCTAAATTGCTAGTATTGGACTAATTACTCATTCCAATAAATCTCTTTCGAGCATCGACCGAAGATCAGAAGTAGGAATTAAGTTTGCAACATTAACCCATAAATTAACCCCATAATAATTAGACCAAATTCATGTATGAAAAGCAGCAAAACAAGGCATATCACAATGCCCACTACATTAAATCAATACCCAATCTCATAATTTCATCCATAGATCTTGGGATTTTAGCCACCCATTACAAAAACTAAAGAGATTATACCATCAATGAAAGCAACCATGGGTAACATGAAATTAAGCAATCACAAGTAAACCCACTTTGGATTCGATTCAATTTATCAATTTCAAGCACAAAAGTTGAAAAACCCTAAAAGCTAGAAAGTGTTCTTCATAAAGGCAAAGTGTTCTCTTACTAAAAACTCAAAGTATTTTTCATATTTAGAACTCTACTCCACTCGATATGTAATTTCTCTCTCATTTGGGCTATTAATAATTTCCCAAATTTAAGCCCAAAATCCATTACGTGACCCATTCGGTGACATTAGTTGGGCTCGATGAGCTCATTCGTCGAATCACCTCTTGCTCCTTTGCTTGTCTTTTCATACACTAGGCTTCAATTTTTTGAACCTCAGTTGACAAACTCGTTTGAGTCAGCCTTTCACATTTTTTGAATTACTGAGTACCACCTCTGTTCGCCTTTCGAGCATTCGATCTTTCTTTTTGCACTGTCATTTTCGGTGATGTTCAGCAAGACCACCTTTCCCATTTAACGCATCTCCTTCACTAATGGATTTCGATGACCTGGTTCGATAAACACAAGTGCTATGCATTGTCATTTTGGGTGAGGTAGTGCTCATTAGGCGATCCACCCTTCTCGTTTGGCGATCAACGAGTAGTATCCTTAATTTTGAGTATTCTTGAGATGAGTAGTATCGTTGAGTGATGAGTTCTATATTTCCGAGTATTGAGTTTTATATATTTTTATTGAGATCCTTGAGTTTATTTGTTCATTTCTATATTTCAGCATAAACACTATTTTGAGTTATAATTCTTCAGAATCTTTAAAGGAAACATTTTTGTCTTAAACTGATTCCATAAAAGGACCGGTATTTCTATTATAATTATGTGGGATATGTTTATGTGTTGGTTTGTTCCTGTATTGTTGTTTCATGTCATGTGATTAATACTCTATGTGTGGTTGGTGTTGTTGTTATATTGTATATTGCTTGTAATTAATATTTGGTTGTTAACTACTTATACACATATGATGTACGGGCTATGTGATCCTACCTATACACGGTGGTTGTGTACTATTATTGCAATTGTTTCTTTTTTTTTTTGTGCAAAAAAATCTTCTACTGGCTGATCCAAGACTCAGTTGAGAGACATCTGATTTTGAGTCTAAGAGTGAGCTTTGTATTTCCAGCTTCCATGGATTCATCAATATTTTCTTGTCCATTTGTTCGGACATGGACTATTGAATTTAGTTATGTTTAGCTTTAGGGGTGTATCCTAGTTTGATTGTTTTAGAGTTTTTATATGGTGACTTTTAGTTCTTAGGGGTATTTATGCATTTGTCATTTTAAGACGATTGAGTTACGTTTATGGGTACTCAATTTATTTATGTCTAAACTACTCCCTTATTTTATATAACATACTTGGTTTTGATGAAATGGTGTTGGCTTTGTTTTGGTTTTGGTTGGTTCTCCCACCGATTTGTTTAGTATTAGTGCCATTCATGACAGCTGAGGTTGTGACAGCTACTAATAATTTAGACAAAAATTATATACTAGTTTACATATATAAAGAAAGGAAATTAATTTTAATAATATTTATTCAACAAAATAATTATCAAAATGAGATATAAGTCGGTCAAAATGGAGTGTCAACAATATGAAATGCATTAATCTAATTCTTATTTAAACTCTAAATTTAAGTGAAAAAATTAATTAATATTCTTTTCCAACTTCCAAAGAATAGTTGACTAGTTGTATTGAATTTTCAATTTACTCACTTCTTTTAGATTTGTAATTTAATGACTGAATTGACTTGGCAAGTTGGTATACCACCTATGTCTTATAAATATGATGACTTTTATTTTGAATCAATATACAAAAATAAAAATATTATCATTAAGATTTGAGATATAATGACATTGTATAAAACATGAAGAAGGAATCAAGTATTGTATTCACTCTTCTTTGGGTGTTGATTTTGCTTGGTAAAGTTTCTTCTCCTTTCAACCTCCTCTTGTCTCTCCCTCTCCCTCTTTATCTCTCATTCATCTCTTTTTATATAGTGTTTCAATAGTTTTTCTTCTTTATACACATATATATACTGACATATGCCACGTACATACACACATATATATAAAGGTTAACATTTGTGATTTGTATTACATTTGTTATATATTTACCCATTGACTCATATTATTATCGTTTGTCTCAAATATATTTTCTCCCAATAGAAATTTTTTTCATCATAGAAGAATGAATTTGATATGATTGATTTAGTGGAACCCAAGTAAGAGTATTTTTGGATATTTATTAATTATTTAACGGTACGTTCAGATCTATTTAATTTCTCACCAGGGTATGCATCACATTATTACAGAGAATACATAAATAATAATTTGATAGTTTAAGGTAAACTTAAATATTTTAATTGACTATATGACTCCACCGAAGCAATTATCATAGCCAAACCTAGTATATCTATAAAAATATTATGAAATATTTTAAAACTTTTTTCCTTTAAACTTAGTTCCTAACTAAATTCTAAACGTACAAATTAGAATATATGAAATATATATTTCTTCATTTTCTATTCAATTGATGTTTTTAAAATAAAGTATGGTCAAGAGATCATATCGATATTAATTGATTAACCTTCATCATAAAAATAGTGGAAGTAACTTGAAGAAATTATATATGTTTTATTTCTATGTATTGTCAAAGAATTTACTTTAACTAATGACATTAAGATTTATTTTTATTTTTTGTATATGTTCACAATAATGTATAGTATTCGGAAAAGATCAAAAGTGTCAAACAACAAAAGATTGTGACCCTGTATCTTGTCGACATGGAATTCTAAGTTGTTCTGAGGGAATTTGTAGATGTACTGTGGAAATAAGAAGGAGTGTTTCCTTCAAGAAAGACAATATTTATATGGGTAGATGCTCTTGTGGATGTAAACCACATTGTATCCTAGGACTTTGCCCATGTCCTTGTTGTAAGCAAAAATTAAGACATGTTTGATGTTAAGAGAATACTTATCATATTATAATAAAAACTTAGAGAATATTTTATCTTATTTTAATTAAATCCCAGTGTGCAAATTTGATATTTTCACTTGCTTCAACCAATTAATACGTGGATAAATTGATAGTGATAGTTATTATTTGTGAATTTAAGAAATCCACTAATTATTTGTGAATATTTTATATGACTATGAATACAGTTATTATTACAAAGAATTATATTAGGATATTAATGGAAATCATAAACTTTAAATTTCTAAGTTCGCCTCTAAATTTGTGTTGCACATTTTAATATACCAAAAGTTTTGTGCCTTTGGTCTTTACCGTAGGTGGGGTTGACAATTAAAATCACGTTTGATCCAAGCAACCCTTGGTCTAACATACTATAAGACTGAACACTGAATAATGTGGAAGCTATTAATAATGATAATAAAAATAATGATAATAATAATAATAATAATAATAATAATAATAATAATAATGATAATGATAATAGTAATAATGATAATAATGATAATAATAATAATAATAATAATAATAATAATAATAATAATGATAATGATAATGATAATGATAATGATAATGATAATGATAATGATAATAGTGATAATGATAATAATGATAATAATAATAATAATAATAATAATAATAATAATAATAAT
>JAJOOF010006287.1:0-18534 GCA_029582545.1 Solanum lignicaule
GCATTATTTTTTATGTCCACGTGGACAAATATATATGTTTAAAATACGGTATTAAATAGTCTAGGGAGGTAATAGGTCCTCATGAAAGTTTAGTATCGCAACAGCAAATCCGACCAAAGTTGGGATATTTTTCAAACCCTTATCCCTTTTGAAAATGAAAGGTTTTTTGTTTTTTCATCTTCCATTTACTTAAATGTATAATAATTTAAGGGATGTTTTTTAGAGGAGGTGATTAATTGTGTTAGACATTTAAGTTTTTGAAAATATAAATTAAAAAATAGAAAAAAATTCAAAAAAAGGAGATGAAAGATAAATCAAATGCTGATCATAGAAGGGTGCCACATCAGATTGTTTATATCCAGCTTTATATAGATATATAGATTTGTTTGTTAATATATATATATATATATATATATATATATATATATATATATTCCTTTTTTACTTTTTTTTATTCAACAAATATTATGACCCATAATTGTTTAATGTTAAAACTTGAAACATAAAGAATAATGTCATGACTAGTAATAATTAGTCTTATTTATGTCAATTATAAAATTTTCTCTTTTCTACAAGGATGCTTATGATTTGATTAAAAATCGGTCCAGATCAAAAAATGAATCAAACTAATTAAATAAATCGATCCTTCGATCCTTTTTGGGGTGTGGTTTGGTTTAAATATTTAAAAGTCACACAATATTTGATTTAGTTTTGATTTTTAAAAAAAGAACCAAACAGACAAATATACATATACTATTTGAATTGACCAATATGCCCCTCATTAAGTTTATCCAAGATTTTGGTAATTAGACTTTGCTTCTTTATTCAACATTAGTAATTTCTTATAATTAACTTTTCTGTACTAACAAAACAAAAGCTTCTCAGTATTAGTTGTAAAGCTAATTATGCTAAGACAAACATTATTATAAAAGGAATTTAAATAGTCCATCTTTAAAATAATAATAATAATAATTAGATATAAAATTTCTTAAACTTGCTTGACATAGAATTTATAGAGGGGACAATATAACATAAGACACGAAAGCAGAGATAATGCCTACCTTCATATCCACTCCATTCCCATTTGCCAAAAAAATAGAGGCAAAACCTTCATAAGATTCCTTTCAAACTTCCAAATATTGCCAATCACATCATGCTAATCCCCACACCCCACACCCCACACCCCACCCTTCACTCTTCCAACCAAGTGGCGTACGCATAATTTTGTACGAAAATGTATTGAAGTAAATAAGCTCGAGCAATCTCTAAAGATTTTAATACTTATTGTCTCAAATTAATATTTACTTTATATCATTTTCAAATGATGTCAGACCATTATACATACATGCATTAGTTATTAATAAGCATTAGTACATCATCGAATATACAATATTATTTCAAATATTAATCCACATCCGATTCTTTCGGTTATTTGTTGTGCAAACAAGAAGTTAAATACGAGGAAAAAAATCATAATGAGAAGTATTTATTCTAGGCTCGAACATTGATGTGTATTCATATCATACATTGATGACATTTTTATTGCTGTGTTTATTCTTTTTTATTTTTTTAAAAGTGAAAGTTGAATGATATTCACTACTAAAATATGTCTTTGTCAAAAAGGAAAAATATGGAACCAAATGAATAACATAACTATCATACGAAGGAGAAAAAAGAAGAAAAAGGTTGAAAATTATATGTTATATATGTAAAGAGAAGTTTAGAATCAAAGTTAAACATAGAACCAAAGGAAGAAAGAAAAAAACTTAGAAACATTTAAAATGGATTTATTTATTCATGATATAACAACATACTCACTTTAAGCTAAGTAATGAGAGGACAAAATATTTTAATGGGACTTGCTTGTATGGCTAAATATTCCCTTCTTAAATTCATGTGACATAACACCAAAAAGGCAAAGTATATAAACCACCAATTAGGTGATTTTGATGCACAAAAAATATTCACTCATGTGTCTTCCTACTTGGTTAAGTCTCAAGATTAAGTCCCCTCATGAGTATAGCTACAAGCCTTCATCTAGGCTCATTCCATCTTCTATTCCACCAAAGTTGAATCTACCATTTACAAATCACTATGAATGTCCAAACATTCTATGTCCTCCAACAGACCAGGTTTACATGTCGTCCATACTAAAAATATCTATTTCAAAATACTTGTCATTCTCTGTCCATCTACTTTTACTTGTTTGTTCACTATACTAAAAATAGATGTTCACTTTTCCTTGTCCAGTCGAGAAAACCAAGAGATAATTTTATTAGTTAGTTCCTTATTTATCCTTATGATTAGAGATGGTCATTTCCCAATGCATTTAACAGAACATTGAGTTTATTATATTCATAGGGTAATATAGTAAAATTATAATTTTATTTATTGCTCATTAAGGGCTGTGTCAAGTCATTACTGGACAAGTAAAAATGAACAGAGGGAATTTTTTTTTCCGTTTTACCCTTATTAGTAATGTGTTCTTGAACTAGAAAGGTGTTCACTATGAAACTTGTCCAAGTCAAATGCAGCATTGAAATGGAAGGGGAAAGTTAGGGGCCATAAAGAGCGAGTTCAGAATTCAACTGTCAAGGCGTCTTTTGGGTTAAAACCCAAGGGGCCAAACCCTTAAGGTCCCAAAAGTTAGACAAAGAGCGAGCAATACCTTGACAGTTGAGCCTGGACCAATATATCTTGTTACTATTTTCTACTGATTCTTTACAAACAATACAATGTCAATGTGCCAAGAATCTAAAATGTAGATTTTCATCTTTACCATTGTTGGCAGAATGTTGCAGCAATAGTGTTTGGAGATGGATCAAATTCAAAACTTTATCCATTGACAAAGAGAAGATCAAAAGCTGCACTTCCTATAGCAGGAAACTACAGGCTCATTGATGCAGTTATCAGTAACTGCATCAATAGTAATATCAAGAAGATTTATGCACTTACACAATTTAACTCTGCCTCTCTGAATTCTCACCTTTCAAGAGCTTATTCCTGTGCACACATCGGAAACGAAGCATTAGTTGATGTAATTGCAGCTTATCAGAGTCCTGAAGGCAAGGGCTGGTTTCAGGTAAACAAAAACAGGCAATTTCAAGCCTTTATAAATGCTTTCTATAACATTCCTTCTTGAGTAGCTGTTTACACGAATAAGAGCAACACTGTTATATCCAATGTATTCTACGGATAAAGAAGTTGAGAGATTTTGTAGGTTCTTCTCTCCATTAGAACTATAGGACCATTATGCTTCTCTGTGTTTTCATGTATTCTCAGGGAACAGCTGATGCGATAAGAAGATGTTTGTGGGTACTAGAAGAGTATCCGATTGTTGATTTTCTGGTTCTTCCTGGTTACCATCTTTACAAAATGGATTTCCAGGAGCTCTTAAAGGTCCACTGCAACAACAAAGCCGATATAACTGTTGCAGTTTTGAGCAGAAGGACAGATAAAGATATAGAACTTGGTACTTTCCAAGTAAATTCTGAAAATCAAGTCATTTCGTTCAAAGACAATCCGGAGATAAGAGTAGTACGTCTCTTTTTCCTTCTTCTCGTACTTCCAATAGCTTCATTTGTTCCTCATTATGGACTAGCTGAAAACTTTATTTTCAGGTACAAAATTCAGATATTTCTCAAGATTTGTATGCTGGTATGGATATCTATGTTGTTAACAAAGATGCCATGATAAAGCTTCTTACAGAGTATCACCCCATGGCCAATGACTTCAGAAGAGAAGTTGTACCAGGTGCAATTTCCTTAGGAATGAATGTAAGAGTCGTGTATTTCCATATCCGAGCAACTTGTTGCTCTAAGTTGCAATTTTGATTGCGTAAAGATATTCAACATTTTGTCTTCTACTCTTAATTGAACCATTCTTTGGAACAAACAGGTATATGCACACAAATTCAGTGGCTACTGGGAGGACATGAGAAGCATTGAAGCTTACTACCAAGCAAATATGGAAAGCATAAAGAACACAAAGAAGGCATATAGGTCAGTATCTCCAAAAACTAATAAGTCTCAAGAGTAAATCCCTTAAATATCACCTAACGGGATTTTCATTTTCGTTAGCAGTTTGTATGACAAAGACTCTCCCCTATACACTTTGCCTCGACACCTGCCTCCAACTCAGATAACTGATGCTGCTATAACAGACTCTGTGATCGGAGACGGATGCTTTCTCAATGTATAAAAGTGATCAATTGTCCTTGAAATATAGTTAAAGTTTATGTAATTTTTCTCAAGAATTTGGTCTCACAAACATCTTTCTTCCATACTTTGTGTTTTCCGAGTGCAGAGATGCAAGATCAGAGGTACTGTCGTTGGCATGAAGACAAGAGTAGGTGATGGAGCGATAATTGAGGATACAGTAATAATGGGATCTGATACTTACCAAGTAAGACACATGAATACATTTCATTTGGTATTCATGGATGGTCACATAGAGGAAATGGAGACTATATGAATCCAGTTCATATTCAAGTAAAACTTTTTGAAAGATCCCTCATATTTCTACGTTTGATTCTTATCGATCATGGTAACAATAAGGAACATTAAGTTTCTAGGGGAAGGATATTTAACTTGGTGAAAAATATGCAGAGTGGTCGCGCAGAGGAGGATATACACATTCCTATTGGAATTGGAGAAGGCTCACAGATAAAGAAAGCAATAATTGATAAGAATGTGAGAATTGGCAAAAATGTTAAGGTACTTAGAAAGATTTCCTATCAAACTCAAAATGCACCTTAACAATAAGCTGTTTGAATGCGCGAAAATATCAACAACAATATAGAATGTTGTGATTTCATTTTCTTTATCAAACTGCATTCATACTTAAGTAATCTTTTTATGCAGATATTGAATAAGGAAAATGTTCAGGAGTGCAATAATGAAGCAAATGGTTACATTATCACTAAAGGCATAGTTGTAATAATGAAGGGTGCCATTATTCCAGATGGGACCATTCTGTGACAGATAACATCATTCTTTCAATGATTTGATAGGAAGACATAGCTGCAGGGAGTCAAATTGTACACTGAGAATTTTTTGAAATTCATACATTTTACTTCACTTTGGTTGATAGTTCAGATTTAGATCATACAGAATCATTCTGTAATGACTTTAATTCATGTTAAGGGGAATAAAGTTTCCAAAATATGGAATCTTTTTAATAAAAAATGTCAGCTTTGTTCTTTCTGAAAAAGCACCAGTAAAGGTTGCCTTCAGACTTTTTAGGGAAAAGAAAGGAAGAAAATAAAATTTATTAAAAAGATGCTGAAATAGGACTTATTATAAGAAAGAATATACTTAGGGTTCCAATGGGAATAGGTATATTGATAGTTTGGAAAATGCAGAACTATTGTTGTTTCTTTTTGTTATTGTTCTTTCTTTTATAAATAAAGATTTTCTGGGACATGGGTTAGCTCGCGAATAGCAAAAAAATTCAAAAAAGAAGAGGAAAGAGCCTTGATGAGATTCGAACCCTGCATCGATAGCAAGTGAAGTTACACAATTAGGGTACAACTTCACTCTGAATGTTTTGGTCATGTGGATATGCAAAATAAATAAATTGAAAGGACATTTGGGACCTAAATTATGAAGCTACAAAAGCAATGACAGCAGCATCACATTTGTTTATTTTGCTGTAAAAATTAACTCAAAGAGAGTACCTTCATCCTAAATGGACTTTGAGGTTTGTCACTTGATGTACTCCAACTCTCAAGTACAATGCTCTGAAAAAGAAGTAAAGGAAAATGTGCAATGTTTATGTATTCCCAAGCATGCTAAGATATTAAAAAGTATGAAATTTTCTATATGCATACAATTATAGAAGGTGTAGGACATGAAACAACTAAATCAGTTCTTCTATTCTGATATTTCACATTTGATTCCATAAGACTACCAACATCATCTACCAGCTTCTCCTCAACAGTTGCTATCGGATATCGCATTTGATGTTAGGACTATCAATCATCTACTAAGCCTAAACATTCTGCAGGCAACAACCAAACGGCATGTTAAATTCCAATGCCAGGTTATTTTCCCTCTAGACATGGTATATCATGCCAACTTCAATAAGACTAATCTGAGGAATGTTAAGCACCACGGAAGGACCCCTACAGTTCTTGCGCAGAAATGAATACCCAATGTCAATAGCAAACTTCTTTAAGAAAGAGGACGATCTTCTAGCTTTCACGTAGGAGTGCCCCATTATATATGCAACCCCTGCCTCCTTTGCTCGAATTAAATCTTCAAGCTCTGCCTTAACAGCTGGATCCATGCCAGGGTTTTCTGGCAATTGAAACCTCACTCGTCGCCTCCTTATTTGTGGGTTCTCCTCAGCATAAGCAGATCTTAGACTCTGGAGAGTCAGAGACTTGCTGCTTTGAATGGAGTCCCTCATTCCAAAATCCTCTGAGACAATTAGTGTTGAAGTCGACTGTACGTTTTTTTTGCTTATGACTGCCATCCTCCCATCAAGTGATGGACTCTCGGAGCTTGACAACTGTGGTTCCACAGCTTCCATTTGGATAAACTCTGCTATACTTTGGATGAGAAGGTCCTCAAAGTCCCCATCATCTCTCTGTATGTCCTTGTAGCCATACCTAACAATGCAACGATACATGCGATAGGGTCTTGGACAAATGCGACCAATGAGGAAGCGTTCCTCAGGTGAGACATAGGGTACTGGAACAGATTTGACACATAAAAACACCAACACACTGTGAAATGCAGGGAGATTCGTCAGAAAGTGAGAGAAGATAGCTGGAACCCCTGTTGCCAATTCTGAGTATACAAGGCCTATCCCGGGGACGCGCACAATACCAAGACTGGGGCCCATGCCAAGGAGCCATTTCAATGGAACTTTGTTGTGCAGATCAAAATTGTACTTCTTGCGAGTTCCATATTGCCAGACAAACATGACTGCTAGGAAGACAAAGGCGAGCACTAGGGAGACCCATCCTCCCTGTGGAACTTTAGTGAACGCAGAAGACAGGTACACACCTTCAATGAACCAGAAAAATAGGAGAAAGCAAGTGGCAAGAACTATGTTTCTTTGCCACACAAAAATCATGACCAGTGTGGTGAGAAACGTTGTGATAAACATACTAGTCATGCAAGCTAGGCCTGAAAGGAAAATAATCAATATGAGAAAACAACCAAGAATTATCACAACGCTAAATTAAAATAAAGATTCAAGTGTGAACATAAACTTTTTGTAGTAGCTGCAACAATATTCATTGTAAATCAGTATCATGATAAAAGAAGTCACAATGACCACATGATACTTCACACAAGGGAATACTCTTTGTACTGTGTTTGAGAAAAGAAAGAACATTCTTTTCAGCAGGTAATGCAATTAGAGATCCCTTCTAGTTCACTTCTTCTAGTTTTTGTTTATCATTCTAATCTTTTCAGATGAGACTCCTTTGGTCCCATGAGTCTTACAAATCTTCTATCACAAGGTTCACAAAGAAGAATACATTAGTAGAGCTATACATCACATTAGAGGAACACAATCATATAAAGCAATTGGGTTCCATAGAAAAGTTTGCAAACAGAACTAAACTGGGATTTGTCACCAATCGGTAGTCTTAACAAAACTACCTTACAAGTGATAGACAACAACCACCTGCGCCTCAAAATTCAAATAGTTGGGTCGGTAATTGAATTTTACGTCTTCATCCCCTCTAACAATTACCTTACAGTTGACAGATCAATCAATCAGCTATGACTCAATCTCAAACTAGTGGAATTCTGCTATGCCCAAAAGATTCGTCATGATTAGACCATATTTTTGTTGGCTGTCAAACTATCGCAACCCTCCTCCTTTATATGGTCTATGGAACTGGCTGTGTTCTGGGAAGCTCACATAGGTTAAGTTTATAATGGAAGATGCACAGAAGAAAAAGTCGAGTTGCTTTTGTAGGTAGCATGATTGAAATAGTTGGGAAGAAGACATGATGGAGATTGTAACCTTATATTGAAATTAAATGTTCTTTGCAAACAAGAAACAAAAAATTATATAGTCAAAAGGAGCATCAAATATTACAAAAGCGATCTTCAACACACTGTTGGGCTTACCGTATGCATTTCCCATTAAAATTGTGTCCTGGAACCCAACAGCCACGGAAAGTGTAAGAATCATAAGGATCCAATTTATTTCTGGTATATAGATTTGTCCTTTAACATGCTTTGAGGTGTGGACAATCTTGACTCGGGGGAAGCAACCTAGTGCATTCAATTGCTTGACTATGGAGAATGTAGCTGTGATGATAGACTGGCTGGCAACAATGCTCGCAAGGGTAGCAATGACAAAAACAGGCCAATATACACTATCTGCATGAAAGCAATGAGCCGCAGTTCGGAAATTGGATATAACTTCATCAACTATCCCGAGAAGAATCTCATTCAAAAGTGAAATAAAGAACTAACCAGGTATTGAATTATAAAAGCTGTCTGGAATAGAAGCAAGATTTTTGGACAGAAAAGCAGCCTGACCCATATACTGTACCACCAAGCAAGGATATACAAGAAATGAAAAGGCAATCTGCAGAGGAAAAGACTTTCAGATTGACAAGGTGCAAGTTCTAGAAATCCAACTAATCAACTACATTGAAAGATGACACAGAGAAACGGCCACTATAGGCAATATAATTTGCCCAGTCAAAAGGATAATCAGTCTAGGGAGTCCCATTTCACAAAATATACAATTTTGGGTGCACTTTGGATATCTAGTTAATACTGTTTCTTTCAAAAAAAAAAAAAAAAATCCAATAGACACAAAAGTTACTTCAAAGGGTTCCAAATTCTCTTCACTTAGTTGTCATCTGAGTCCTCTCTGATTAAAACAAATTCATTATCTTAACCCATGTAAACCTTGTTGTTTGCTAAAAATGGATCTTTTACATTTTCAAACTGTTACAACAATATTTATCAAATTTGAAAAAGAGTAAGAAGAAACGGTTTGAGCCACTTATTTTGATTTCTCGAACCATTTTTTCTGGCTGGTAAGATGTTTCACTTAGCCAGGTTGTCTCTTGCCTGCACATGAATTCAGTAGCAGTTCGAAAGGTTGCCCTATTCAGGAATCTTTGGTCAACTTAAATATTCACTATTAAACTGCAACAGAAACCAATTCTTGCTTGTTGATTCCCAACCCAATTATTTTTGTCCTAGTGCTCAGGATTTGACAAGAAAGACGTACATGCTGGGTAAAATTAACTAAGAGCACAACAGTTTCCTGAAGCTGCAAACAGGCTGACTTACCCTCATTGAGCAGGAAGTGAAGTGACCAAGATCTGCAAACATAGCTTCTGTACCTGATGATGGAAACTGAATTAGAAAAAAAAGATTCTAAACTATAAAGGACAAGTTATATAATCTTTGTTTTACTAACTAGTAACTATCTGCACGAACAAGTGCTCTTAATTCAAGGATACTTTTTAATCTTGGATAAAAGAGATGATATCTTTGATGTACCTGCAACAGAGAGGAGGACACCACCAAGAGAAAACCATCCGTGTTTTCTTGTTTCCCTAAAAAACTTGATGATATAATAAGGAGAAAGAGCATGCACAATCTTAGGATTCCAAATTATAACGTTGTAGAGCCCAATCCCAAAAATCGATATCAACCAAATGATTACTATCGGTGCAAACAAAAAGCCAACCCTATGGGTCCCAGAATGCTGTAGAGCAAACAGACCAACCAATATCAGGCAAGAAAGCACCAGCACTTCACCTAGATGAAAAACAATTTAATGATCAATGCCTTGGATGGAAGTCACATAAGAGCAACATAAAAGTGATAAAATATTTACCCAAAGAGGTAAATCTAAATAAATCTACCGTGAGATAGGTGTTCCGCAGCAGCCTTGATTCCTGATATGGCCGATATAACTGCCACATTAAAACTACTCCTAATTAATAAATATACTAAATTGACAAAAATAATGCAAAAGTTATGATTTTCTGCACTATCATAGGCTTAACAAGGTAGCAAATATGTCATGCTAAAATTTAATATGTTGTCTATCATTTTTCAACTGAGGAAGGAACCAATTTCATAAAACCAAACTAATAATTCTAAATTTATTTTTCCATTTTCTGGGATAAACTGATAGCTTTTAAATTACAAATGCACACCAGCTAATGCCACATACAAGAAAGCAACTACTGTTGGAATTATCAACCTGACATTGCAGGCGTTAGAATACCATCACCAATGACCATGCAAGCCCCCAACAATACAATAATGAGTAAAACTGTACGGGACTTCTTGTGTTTCTCAAGAAATCTCTTTAACGCTGAACACGATGTGGACTGCCCAGCAAAGCCATATTTGTAAGCAGATAGCTCCTCATCAGCTGCTTGTTGGTTGGAAAGTAGACTGAATTTTGCATGTCTACAGAGTAGAGAGTAAAGAGCAAATGTACCACCTGGTAATATTCAAGTATAATTGATCAACACAATCAGGTTCCACAAGAATTATTGGATTCACAGCCTTCACTTTAACATACCTTCACCATTATCATCAGCACTCAGTACAATAAGTACATATTTGATCAAAGGAATAAGAGTTATTGTCCAGAAGATCAACGAAAATGCACCAAATATTGTTTCTGGAGTCTGATAATCCTGCAACTTCCCCACAAATATACTCTTATAGACATAAAGTGGTGAAGTGCTCAAATCTCCATACACCACCCCAAGACTCTGGTATGCCAATAGTAGATTTCTGGAAATATCTACCAAAGGGAACTGCAAGGCCAAATATAAGAGCCGAGCTGGTTTCATACATAATCAGTAGGTAAAATAATAAACTTGACAAACGGAAACTCTAAATTTATGAATTCTACTAGAAAAGAAGAAAATAAAATTTTCTATTAACTGAACAGTAACGTGTATTATCTTCTTCTTCTTTTTTATTTAATAAAGTGTATTATCTGCTCCACAAAGTTCAGGCAATGTGATTTCAGCCGCAATGTACCCGGAGCTTGAAGTTCTCTTTTTTTTTAGATCTCCTTATTTGGATGAATAAACACGCTACACATGGGAATCTGCTAGTTTTTGGTTGCTGTAATATCTGCATAACTCATATGGGAGTCTGTATATTGCTTTACACAAGATAGACTGTGGAATGAGGATTCTTGCACTGGATAGACCCAGAGAATTCTTATTTTTTTCATTTGTGCAAGGGAAGTGGAGTGAAGGGGATTCGCAACTAAGGTTATTTATGCTTCCCTCCTATGGAAAAGAAAAAAATAAAACAAAGTTTTTTGCTTCTACATTGCCACTTGATTGGTGATGGTGCAATGAGCGCTTGCAGGAATAATTTCTTGACCTCCAATTGACAGTGCAATATTTTACTTTTACCACATCCCCTATTAATGTAAGTTAAGATGAAGCAAAAGTAAAAAAGAAAAATTATGCACCTTTGACGCCAACTTCCTTTTTTTCCTTTCTAACTGGGGTTGTTCCTCTTGTCCAACTGTAATGACTGATTCCTGGGCCCCACCTGCAGACGTCGGAGGTGGTTGCTCCACATTATGTTGCATGTGCTCAATATCACCTTGGAACATCTATTTACCTGCCATTTGTTTCAAATAATCTATGTTAGATAGAGGAAGAGAGCTGTCAAAAAGAAAGAAAGAAGTTAAGAAGCCAGGGTCATAACAAAGGGACAACCCCCCTCCCTCACAAGATACATCTTGTGCCTATGAGTCGCTATAATTATCCAAGAAGACACTTTTATCAAAATGTACAAAATAAGCTGCTGTCACAGATATAAGCAAAGGAAGAACAGCAAAAGGTAAGCACCAGCAGGAGGATCTTATCAAATGATTTTTAAGGTAAGCACAAGCATCAAAAAGTGTTATCTTGTAAAACCATTGTATTGCCAGACTGGACACCAACAATCTCAGTTTGATGCAAAGCAACTTAAAGCCTCTAATGGTAAACTGAAAATCCCTCTCTAACCAAAAAGCATACATGATACACAAGAAACCAATACCTAGAGTAATCATTTGAAACATAATAAGTAAACTTCTCAGATTTGATTACAAGAGCGAAGAAAAGAGGTTGGAAGAAGATTATCCTGCCAAGCTTGTTGAAACGGTAGAGAGGGGATACGCAAGACATATAGCCCTAGAAGTGGTAGAATTTGTTCATTCATACACACACCGACTGGCAGAAAAGAGAATGCTCAGAAAGCGAATATAAGTCACATTCTTTGACTAATACTCTATTCATCTCAAAATGCAGTTTCTTGTCATTCAAAAATATACAAAAAAAAACATGGCCATTAAGTGCCACTTGCAATTCACCAAAGCTCAATGAATCTTCTATTTTACTAAGCTCCTAAAAAGAGGTTTTCCATTCTTTCTTTTTCCTTGAAAAGGGGTGAGGGATACACAAAGCAGCAAAAATATTTTCCTCAACTTCCTCTTTTTTATAAATAACCTAGTGCCCAACCCAACTTGCATGCACCTCAACTAATTCCACAGAATGTATGTCCCCTCCCAAAAGTAACAGGTACCAAGTAACTGTGTCCACTAAGGCTAGGACAGATGAAAAGAACTCACGTAACCTCTCACTAGTATCGGGTATCAGGTAACTCTATCCACCAAGGCTAGGATAGATGAAAAGACATCACCTGGTGTTTTGTCGCTATTAGATTTTAGCCAACTTCCTTTTTTCCAAGTCTTTTTCATTTTAATCATCTGATTATCTTTCCTAAATCAATAGAACAACAAACAACATTGCATCTCAATCCCAAAAAAGACCTAATACATCAGAACCCATTTCCTTAAAATAATCATTAAATTAGTACAAAAAAATCCCAAACTTGAATCCCTAAAGTTCAAATCCCAGATAAGCAACATTTCCAAACCATCTCTATGTCCAATTCATTCCACTTGGCACACACATATATATTATTCATCATAAATTATTGAAGTAGTAATTTTTACTTAACAATATAAAATCACAAACTAATCAAAAGGGGTTCTTTAGAAAATAACCAATTACCAAGTTGTTCAACCAATAAAAAGTCACACAGTATAAGTGTAAATTTCCGGCAACGGCGCGATGAATTTTGGTGACGTAAAAGCGGGTTACGGTGGCTGTATTGAGATGTAAGAATTGGAGAAGATAGTAATGGTGTTACTACTACGGTGGGTGGTCAAGATTAGGCCTTCTTCTTCTCCTCCTTGTTCGTCCATGAATGGTGATCTTCTGCTACACTTGGCTCCTTCTACTTGGTCTGCCATTTTCATTCTTGCCAAAAAAATTCATGGATATTAATTACTCTAAGCTTTTGAGGTTTTCATTCAGAAAAAATAATAATATTGTATTAGTACTTTATTACTACCAAATATATATATTTCTTTTTAATTATCTATTTTAACAAATTAAGAGAGTTTTTTATTTATTTATTGTTATCTATATTTCAATTTATATGATGTACTTTGATCTGAACAAAATTTAAGAAAGATTTTTAAAGCTTATTGTCTAACCTTGTTTTGGATGGTTGTTACCTGTTATAGTGAATTGTATTATTACTTTAGATACAATGTTGTTTGGTATAACACATTAATATGTCATTTAACTTGCTTTCAGCTGAGATGAACAAGTAGATATTTAAACTTGTATAAATTGAACAAGTTGACACACACGTCCTACGAGACATAATACATATAGGACACCATGTAGCGCGTCACGTAAGACGAATGTGTTTATTTGTACAATTTTATATAAGTTTAAGTGTCTACTTGTGCATACCTAAACGTCAACTAATGACAAGTTAATGGTCATGTTTATGTATTATGCCTAAATTTTATTGTATCATATCGTTTAAATCCATTGATAGGTAACAACAAAAAGATTCATTTTTGTGTAAAGATTGAATTGGTGTGATCACATCGTTACGCTAATATTTTTTCATTTTATTTTTATTTATTATTTAACAATTATATTTTATCCTTTACTTTACCTTTCATAATAGCTCTACCGCTTGCCTTTCTTGTAGGTTTAAATTATTGATATGTGACATTATGTAACGACAAAGAATGATATAATCTATTCAAATATTATATCATTAGGCTTAAGTCATTTACGACCCCTTAAAGTTGTCCGCATAATTCACTTAACACACCTCAATTAGGACTTATACCTATTGATCACCTAAATTATTCAAAACATGTTATATTAGGCACAAAATACTGATGTCGTAAAATAAGTGCATCTCACCGTATAACAACACATGAATAGGTTCCAATATATATATATATATATATTGTAACTTGTACCTCTTTTTCTTCTAATGACACTTGTCATGCATTAATTAAAATAATTAAACATAATTTTTTATTCAAAATAATGTCTTAAGGAGTAAAAAGAAAGCAACCCCACCCCCACCCATGTAGGCTATAACAGTGGTCTTCTCCTTTGCTCCATTTTAAGCATTTTAAACTCTGTATGTTTTGGTTTTTTTTTTTTCACTCTTTATTTTAAAAAAAAATTGAATCTGCTAATTGAATTTGCAAGAAGAAAAAAAATCGGACATTAGAGTTATAAAAGCGACCGCTGTCCATCTCTATTTTTGGTCACTTCGATCAACAAACATCATCAACCATTTATTTAAAATGATATCAGAAAATTCGATAGAATTCATTTGAATCCTCTTGATTTCTCTTCGTCGTCGATTTTGAAATAATTTATCAACGTGAATTTATTTTTCACGAAAATATTAACAATCACACCATTAATCTATCATGCTTCATAATTTATTTCACGATTTACATCAGATTTGATTTCTATATCCCATAGTTTATTATATAAAAAAATAATTAATCTCTTCGGAGAAATAGAAAATGACGGGTACAAGGAATAAGAAGAAGAAAAGGCAAATGATTAGGTTGGTGGATTTGGGGGAGCGGGAGTGGGGGAGATTTTTTTTTTCTTCTTTTTGTTAATTATTTTTTTTGGATTATTAAAGGTTGGAATTTAATTATTTTTCTTAAAACTGAAAATTCATTAGATTGGGCCCATGTGCCATGTGCTGTAATTTTATTCGTTACTTTTACAAGATAGCGTGCATGAGTTACATACAACGTTTTAAAAGTTTATTATCATTTTGTGTTCAATAAGTACATTTTCGTTAATATTAGAGTGTCTAATAGTAACTAGCCCTAATTGAGGTATTTAAGTGAATTATGTAGATAACTTTAGGGGGGCGCATATGACTTAAGCCTATTCATTTAAAACAATATAATACAATATGATACATTATGAAACAATATGTTACAAACATTAAACAAAGTGTAAGAAAGACTTTGGAAACTTGTGGTCTAAAATGTATTTGCGTGCTTGTAAATCATTTCATTAAAGACGAAATTAACATTTCAAAGTTAAATTGTTACTAAGGGCCCACTTGGACATGTGAGATGAAATTATGATATGAAATCTTATAATATGAAGTTAAAGTTTTGTTTCGACATGTCATTTGGAAAACTATCAAAATTTCATAAAATTCACATAGGTTGTGAAAAATATCAAAATTACTCCAATTCTTTATGCAATCTTACCAAATAAACAAAAGTTCATAAAAGTATAATACAATATCACAAAGTTATTTTAAAAAATACAACATTTATTGATCGAACTTTAATTCTATAAAAAAAATGAAACATAAGTTGTAGTGTATACTACTCTTTAATGTAATCATTCCAAATAGTATGAACAATCTCCTCACATTGAGCATACATTTTTCAATATAAATGGTTTAAAGGTTGATAAGAGTAATAATATCAACTACCTCCAACGTCTCATTTTTATGTGGCACCGTTTGACTTGGCCAGAAGTTCAAGAAAAAATGGAAGACTTTTGAAACTTATGGTGTAAAACAATCCTTAGATATATGTGTGGCTGAAAATCATTTCATCAAAGGTTAAAGGGGAATTTAAAGTTAAATTGTTTCTAATTACAATTAGATGACTTTCTTTTTTGGACGGACTAAAAATGAAAGGATGCCACATAAAATGAGATGGAGTATAAATTTGGTTGGTGAGAGTGATGGTTATATCCAATAAATGATTTTAATGTTGGTAAGAGTAATACTATCAACTATAAATTTGTTTGGTGAGAGTAATGGTTATATCCAATATATAATGATTTTAAAGTTTGATAAGAGAACTATATCAACTATAAATTTTTTTACATATGAAATAAATAGTTGATAGATATAAATGGTGGTCTCTTTTTTTTCTATTAAATATAAATTTGTGGGTCAAATTTTGTATTTGAAAAATGTGAAGTTATGATATGAAATTCTCAAATCAAGCTTTTTTAAGAATTTGAGACTTTCATATCATGTTCAAACGCTGATTTCATCTCATGATATAAAATCACATGTCTAAACGCCTACTAAATGTAACACCTCGGACTTCAAAAGAGCTAAATTGAGATTCGTACAAGTTACTCTTCAAATTTTGAGTTTTTGGGTCAACTTCAAACTAGTATAACTTTTAGCACATAAGGAGTTAGGTGGCCCATGAGGTATCAAAACGAAGGTCTTTGAGTCCTCTTTCCAAAGTCGCCGAGTTTGCTAAATCTGACAAATTTTAAGAAGAAAATTTGTCAGATTTTCTGGGCTCGGGGTTGGGGCAACGCGACCCCATAGCGCCAAATGGGCTGGCAACCTACGCCTGTAGTGCGCCCCAAAACAGCCCCAACACTTTTGGGGCTGACGTGGCGCGGCGCGCCACTGATGCGCCACTGATGCGCCAGTGGAGTCAGGCCTCTTTCGTCTCCGTTCTTTGTCCCGTATACGCTCTTTCAAATCGTGTCTTCGCTCTCTTCTTAATACTAACTATCTAAGTCTTTATTAATCATTAAGAGATCCTATATATCCTAATCATAACTCTTAAATTCACATTTCAAATCAAGGTAAAGTTAAGAGGAAAGTTCAAGAAAGCCCTTTTGAGAAGTCTTTGCAATTATCTATAACTTGAAGTGAGACTTGAGTAAATGAGTATGAGAATGAGGAGAGAAGAGTTTCATGTTTCAAAATGAGTATAAGGGAACTAAGTATTTCCAAATGTAAACACTTTTACATTTAAAACGAGAGGAAACCTTGATTTTTAAACGAGTTTATGAGGAGTTTTTGAGCATTATCTCTTTTAAGAGTCTTTTGAGTTAAAATCTCAAGCTGAGGATGAGTTGTATTTTTATACATTTGAGCGTGAGTTATATATATTATTGGGAGTAGTATTGAGCACTGATATGGGGATGAGTTCAGACAACTCACATTCCTCATAAACCATATTGTATGCCAGCATGGGTAAAACGTCATACTTTTTAGATGATTTCTTATTGCTTTTAAGCATAACTTAGTGGATCCACTTAGTTGAGGTGTTCTATACCCCGACAAGGTATAAGACAATTTTGGCAGCGTGGGCTAGAGGCTGTATCATCACGTAGCTCATAGTGATGGTTGTCGGTTAGAGAATCTCCCAAATAAGAGTAAAGAGTTTATTATTGTATTTTTATACATTTTGAGTTATTGTCTACTGTTTTAAAAGCTTTATATACTGCATCTTATTATCATTGATTTCTTATTGAGTTGAGTTGAGGTGAGTATGTCTTCCCTTTCTATCAGTTCACCATAGATATATGTTTCAGTTTTCCCCTTACATGCGCGTACATTCAATATACTAATGTCATTCGACCTGCATCTTTTCATGATGCACATACAGGTGTTCAGGGTCATCAACAGGCGCTCCTTTGATACCACTTGCATTCCAGTTAGTTTTGGTGCACCTCCTTGCTTCCGGAGGGTTCCACATCTAGATTTTAGTTTGTTAGGATGGCGTGGGTCTTGTCCCGACTTCTATCATAGTATTTAGAGGCTTCATAGACAGTAGTAGTTGAGGAGTCTTTTTCACATTTCCCTTGTTGATGTTTTAAAGACTTTGAGTTGAACACTTATGTTTGTTTGAGTATTTCATACAATTTTGAGTTAAACCACTTTATTAATGAGATCTTATGAGTTAATCTTTGCATTTGAGTTCCTATATTGTTGAGTAAGCATTCCGCTGAGTATTGAGCCATGCCAAGAGTTCGTTTGGGGACCAACGATGGTTCTCGGGTGCTAGTCACGTCAAGGGTGTAGACTCGGGATGTGACACTAAATATAAAAATATGTCATTTTTTTAACGGACTAAAAAGAAAAGTGTATCACATAAATTGGGACAGAAAGTAATATTTTTCAAATGTTACCCTTAAGGAATAAGGTCAAATATCCCACATTGTATTCTACCTAACAAATGATCTTGTGTAGTATTAAATAATTAAATTTAGAGTTCTAAAGTACAATTAATATATATACATGTTTAATAAAAGATTTAGAGTTGGGGTCAAACTATCTCATTTGTTTCTTTAGTCTCATGCCTAAATCATCAAAAATGTGAGTTTTATACGTGAAGTATCACTCAATGGTTAGAGAAACACATGTAAATGCTAAC